>JACXVL010000076.1:0-61661 GCA_014898675.1 Athelia sp. TMB | reverse complement strand
TATGACTACAAGCAGCGCATCACCGAGCAGGCAATCATCCTCCCCGAGCCTGGGGAGTTTGTTGAACCTGGGTCCAGAGAGGAGTACGCAGTGTATGAAAAAAAAGTTGCGAGTCGGCGCAAACAATGGTATATGGACCTGCCTACAGACAAGGAGCTGGAGGAAAGGGGCATAGCGACGAACTGGAATCTGCGAAAGCCGCCTCTCAACTTACGCGAGGACTTCAAGGATCGAGGGCTGCAGATAATCGTGAAGCTCGCCAACATCCACCTCACGCCGGACAACTCCGAGTATGCCGGCGGCACCTGGCATGTCGAGGGTCAGCTAAACGAGCATATATGCGCGACCGCGCTGTACTACTACGACTGCGTCAACATCACCGAAAGCCGCCTTGCATTTCGTCAGCAGTCAAGCCCCCCGGATCGGCTTGACATCCTGTATAGGCAGTCGTGGCATAAGTGGCTGGACGACGTGTACGGCTTTGCGAATGAGGATGCGACGGTGCAGTACGTGGGTGACGTGCGTACGCAGCAGGGGCGCCTGCTCACGTTCCCAAACATCTTTCAGCACCGCGTAGAACCGTTCGAGCTGGAGGATCCCACGCAGCCTGGCCACCGGAAGATTCTGGCGCTGTTCCTCGTCGACCCGCATATTCGCGTCATCTCGAGCGCGAATGTGCCGTGTCAGCGGCGCGATTGGTGGGGCGAGGAGCTCGAGCGGAGTCGAGCGTTGCCTGGGAAACTACCGCTGGAGATGAAACAGGAAATCTTGTCGAATATGGAGGACGGAGACTTCCCGATGTCCTTCAAGGAGGCAAAGAAATTGAGGATGGAATTGATGGAGGAGCGAAAGCGGTATGGCGGGATGCAAGATCGCCAGTTTTCAGACGCGTTCTTTTCTTTGTGCGAACATTAAAGACGTACCATCCTTCGAGATCTCTGCAATTCAAAAATCATTATTTAGCTAACGTGAAGCAGCTCGAAGTCAGATCAACGAGACAATACAGCCAGAAGAGCGGTACAAAAGCTTTCAACCGATCTACTGCACAATGCACTTGCCCCGTCTTTGATATGGTAGCAAGTCCGTCCCCAAGATTTTGCGCGCCTCATTCAATTGTCATCCAGATTCACGATCTAAGATGCATTCGATTCTTGCGATATCTCTCAAACGTAAGATCAGAGACTCTCACCTGGAATATTCAGTTCGTGGCAAGAGGAGAATTCCACTTCGGCTGACCCCCAGAGATAGCTCGAATATGCGCAGCAAACATGAGCCGCATTGAGCGTCTTGTTGTGAAGCCGCCCATGTCGTGTCTGCGCGCTTGGGGTTTCCGTGAGGTGTGATAGACCATTTTGAATACGAGTTCAAGACAGTAGGCCTGGATCCAGAATGATAGATTTATGCCAGGATCCTTCTGTGACTGACTTCAGAGAGAATAGCAAGTGGCAGATTCTTGGTGCCTAGACGATTGAAGCAGATAGTTCGATAGGCTGGCATGAAAAAGTCAAGCACCAGAAAAGTGGACGTAGGGAAGTAAAATCATGAGAGAAAAAATAACGATGCAATTATTAGCTAGGACAAGGAGAAGCGGAAGAGACAAAAAGTTCGCAGTGTCGATCGGTCGAAAGAAAGCTCGGTAGCTATTAATATTATACCAAATTTCTTACAGTCGAGCGGCAACCTTGAAGCAACACACACGTCGACCAACGCGCACCATGTCCTCAACACACACGCGTCTCCCCATTCGTGCCCTCACACAAACCCGCGCGCACTCCACGTCGCCCTACGGCCGCTCACACATCCTCAAGCGGCGCGCGCCTCCACTCCCCGCGCCCCTGGTGCCCCACTTCCCGCAGCGCGTCATCCGCGCGGACGGGTCTACCTTTGTGCACCATACGACCTCACCGCGTTCGCTCATGAAGCTGACGCGCGACCTGACGAACAACCCGCTGTGGAACGCGGCCAAGATGAGCGGCGCGCGGATGGATGAGGAGTTGGTGGGCGGTGCGGTGGGCCGGTTCAAGCGGCGGTTCGAGGGCGGCAACGGAGCTGGAGGGGGTATTGGGGAGGTGGACTGGATGGATATGGGCGAGGGTGGGGTCGAGGGTGTCGAGGGGCAGGTAGTGAAAGGGGAGGACAACAGTATGAAGGGTCCAAAAGTGCAGTCGAGGAAGAAATAGGGTAGGGATTACGGAGTCATCTCATCTGTGAGATGGAGTGGAGGAGAGAGCTCGTGTGCGTGATAGAGGGGTGCTGCAATACTAATACAAGCATTAATTCTCGAGCAGCGTCGAATGGGATGTTAGACATGTTCGGAGGCCTTACTCTAGGAAGCTTACAGAATCCTTAGCTCCTGCATAAACACCACAACTACTGTGCTAATACATCATGGTTGCCGAGCGACGTTTACTTGCCAGGACTGCCAGACAGCGGCGCTGAGCGGGAGATTCAATTTCAGCTGCAGATATGCTCTGGCACATCTTCTGTGTCCGCTCAACCTTTTCCACCTGCGCACCATGATCGACTGAACCATCATCTATGATCACTCACCAGAGACTCTTTCTTCTCTAACCTAATAACCTCTCTAATTCCTTTGCTAACAGGATGGTATATGCAATGCCGGGATCTGACGGAGCTGCCCTTGGCGTATCAGCCGAGAATGTGCAGGTGATGATCAGACTGGGACGCGACCGAAGTGCCGCTGCGCCCGCCAAGGACTCGAATTCGCATGAAAAGGTCTTTTGAAGCCCTCATCTTCCGACCGCCCAACATGAAGCCACCGACCCTCGGCCTTTTCGTGGGGCGCGCTGGCGCGTATCCCAATTCTCGCCGACCGCCATTCAATCAAGCGGACCAACGAATACACCGAACGCCATTAGATGGGTCAACTGTGCTTCAAACGTCCAAGCCCGCTGCAAGGGATCATTCTTCCCGACCTCTTGCCGCCGACGCTCAAGTGCGGGCGCTTGGACGTGCCCATGGATTGCGCAGAACCATTCCTGCCAACGAACAACGTCACACTGGGCTTCTTGATGTATCGGCCCCAGAACCCCAAAGGGCTGATTGACTTCAACGATGGCGGTCCCACAATCGAGGTAGCCGAGTTCCCATAGAGGATCTCGCTGAACATCACTGTGTCTGAGTGGTTTGACGGCATGGGGGACCTCGACTTTCTCGGAACGGACGTGCGGGGGACGTATTCCTCGAATGATTCAAACCGTTCTGCGGCGGGCTTGTATATCCCATCTGCTTTGTAAGTTGATTAATACCTAACGTTTTCCGCATATTGATGCACCGAACAGATTGATGCACCGAACAGATCAAGCCGATTTTTAACACTATCATGCAATAGCGGCTGCCTTTGCCAAAACCCGCGTCGGCTCCCCAAAGGGAATATTGACACATGTCAGTATTGAGGAGACCATCGAGGATTGAAACAGTGTAAGAGGGGCATGGGGATACGAAAATGCACTTTCTGGCGTTGACTTAGTGAGTATCCATCCATCCGCGGCTCTACCTCTTCCTGACTGAACATTTTGATACTAGTAGGACATACGGAGCTACAGGTTAAGCACGAAAGGACACGCAACACGTGGGAAACTTCGTGCTAGACGCAGTCGAGCCTAGGGGATTAGTATGTGCATATGAAGTTTAGTATCTGTGGTTAACCTGATTAGCGGGACTTCACAGAGCACAGCATATACAGTCAGGTGACGCTCCGATGCATATTGCTTGAATGACACAACATGTCCTTTCCATGCGTAGGGGAAAGGAGATGTCATGAAAGTACGTTGTGTCTCATCTTTTTGTCGAACTTAGTCGCTGACAACTTGCTTGTAGGCATGGACTACCATTGTCGCTCGGGCTGTTGTGGGCAATTCGACCAATGTCACAGCTGCCGACGTTCGCGCTATGACTATCCTCGCGTGCTTCTCCTACCGACCTAATTTCCCGGCCTGAATGAAGATTTTTACGGCGCTTTCGCTAACAGAATTTGGTTAGGGTTCAATTACACTGCATTTGCATTTGCGACCGGGCGACGCATCTTCTACCGACTCTGTGCTTGGATACTGGTAGGTCTCATCAGTGACCGTAGGAAACATATAAGCTTATTGATGTCGTGTTTGGTAACAGTCGTTGCTAAGAACACATTTGAAGAGTGGAACAAGATAGTCCAGCAGGCTGACAAAAGCGATAAACACCACCGTTATGCGAAGATTTGGTTGTCGATGCCGTCAATTACTCCCTCCTCCGCTCTGACACCTGTTGTTTGATGATTTTGACTTCAGGGTCTGTGCGGAGGATGGCCCTATCATGCTGCGTCCAATGTTCCTCTGCCAAGCGATCTTACTATGCTCTTAGTTTCGGCTAATTTCGATCTCGAGATTGTGGCTGTTCAATATAATACCCCCTCCTGTCTAATGTATCATGCAGCACGACATTCACATTCAGGCAATTATCTAACTCGGGCTTCGTCGTCAGCCACGGGGTTGACCAGGGTTGACCACGAGACGTTCTATGTACGGTATGCTTCCCCTTGTTTATGTCATAAATTCAGTTTTCTCTTGTTCTTTCTTCACAGTCACAGGCCCTGCACGTCAGCTGAATTTGCATTCCTCACGACTGGAGGGCTTCCCAGTGCTTCTGATGAGACTTATGTCACGATCTATCCTCCTGGAAAACCACGAGCGCCTATATCGGATTCATATAACGTACCTGTTGGTCTGCTGGCCGGAGACATCTGTTGACTGAAACTCACCGTGCCAGTACCATACCCTCCACTCAAGACTGATCGTAGTCGAGATTCAGCACCAGGTCAGCTCATGGACATTGATCGTTTATGGTGCAATTAGGCATGATCGATGGTACATATGAATAAGCCTCCGCGGCTTATGAACGGCTCCTGAACTATGCCGATTGTCATGAGTCCTAACATCAACGCAGTTCTATGGTAGAGGGCAAGCCTGGGCAGGCACAACAGGGCGATTAACAAGCGACTGCCTATTTCAGTGACAGCGTTCCTAGACGGCGCCTAAAGTTTTCAATTCTTGCCTCCATCCTCTACTTCTTGTCTGCTCCCTCCGGACACGTATTACGAAAGGCTGCCCAGCTTGGCTGATAAATTCATCCTGTATCCTGCCGGTGGTAAGTTCTCCGAGGATGACTGGATACCCCTTGGGCAGGTGACAAGACGCACAGGTGCCAAACCTGCGCTTGGATCTAGGCACACAGTTTCTGCGGACTCCGATCTCGAACCTCCGTGCTGCGGCGAGGTACGCTGCCGACGCGTACGACGCGTCCAAACATTTCATTTCCCATGCTGGGATCTTTCAGTACTTGCAAATATTTCTATGTTCTGAGCGATGCCACGCGCGGACACGACTGATAATGCTTGATTGCTTAACCGTGGAGATCAGTTGTCAGACCACTCCCATGATGGCGAATAACCTGTTCCCGTCGTGCATTCAATACGATGTCTATGGAGGACCCGTTCCTGACCCTGAGACCGTTATTCTATTGTATTCGGCTTTCGCTGTCTGTGCCCCCTGGACATTGACACTCACTGGTTTCAATACATTCGGGCTTAACACCTCCTAGCACCGCTCATGCCTTGACCTATAAAGCAAAGGCGTCTCATCTACTGGCTGATAGAGAATCTCCCCTAACACTATGTCCACCATCGACTGCATCGCCAAATATGGTCCAATGCCTGAAGATAAATGGAGCAAACCTTTAGCTAAAGGCGAATACATCACTCCGGGCCTAATCAACGAAGTGGTCAATACGAATATCTTCTTGAAAACCGCACCCCTATCGGAAAGATTTTGCCACAGCGTGGCCCAACTGCAGGTCATCACTGCTTCACGCGATCAAGGCTTCGCAGATGACAAGTTTGCGGGAAGCTATAGCTGGTTCGAAGTTATCATCCTGGCTAATGATGCCGCGAAAAGTCCAAGGGTCAAGGACGGAAGGACGTTGGCGTGGAGAAGCCACAGCAACAGGGTTGGCTTTGATAAATTCTCCACTCATTTTGGTATTATTTTCGATCGCAGAGCTGAAATATTGGATGATCTTGAGGTACGTGCTTCGGGTGCCTACAGCTTTTGATTGAAAAGCCATCAACTGACATGTTTGTTTTTCAGAAAGATAATGTCATTGCTGTGAGGGCTTGCGCTCGCTTCAACTACTGGGCGAACTACGTAAAGGAGGCTCAGATTGTTGTGAAAGTGTTTGATGAGCGTAAGGGACCATTTACCTGATGCCATCCTGCCTACATAGACTGATATTGCCATCCTACAGCACTTTTCAGTCCAAACTCCTGGATTCTGTCGGATCCCAATGTACCATCATTGTCGGAAGAGATCGACAGTGGTATCTACACCTTGAGTTCCACTACAGGCGTGGAGATACATGCAAATTCCAATGTGCTATCGTCTCAGATCTGGTTCACGTCCCCCGTAAGTGTCGTTTTTTTCTGTCATTCCAGTACTCTGAGAAGACCTTTCGGCCCCAGGTTCTTGACGACAAAGCCGTCAGGCAAATCAAGGAAATTCAGCTCTTTACCGACTCTCACGACCAAGGCACCGTAGATTTCCAGGATCAGGATAGCTGGAGCTGGTTTGATATTGTCGTCCTCGGATCTCCAAGTGCGACCGAGCCTAAAGTAAAAAACGGACTCAGCCTAGCATGGAGAAGCCATGCGAATGTGCTCGGTAACTCCCGCTACAATCTAAGGCACACCGACAAGTCTTTTGAACAAGATCATCCGCTTTTGCAGTCTTTGGAGGTGCGTCATCTTCATGTTCTCGCGACCCTTTCTCGCTAAAATTTACCTTAACATGCATAGGTCGGGGACGTGATAGCCGTTCGAGTTTGCGCCCAGTTTCCAGGATGGAAGAACTTTGCTCGTGATGGTCGCTTGGTCATTCGCCTTGAGAATAGCAAAAATGGTTGGTCACCACTATGCTCCTTGTGATCGTACACTGATTAAAACCTAATCCAGTTAATCGCGGAGAGGCCCCTGCAATTCCTGACCTAGATCCGGTCAAAGAACGGCTACGCAAGCTTGAGCAGACGACGAAAGACCTGTACAAGGTTCTAGGCTTAAGATTTGATCCACCAGCATACGCCGACATTCGCGCAGATGAGCACCTTGGAGTGCACGAGCGGCCTTTACGTCTTCTATCTCTAGGTGCGAGTCGACCATCCTATTGGCTGTGCGCTCAGTACACTAATTCGTATTAGATGGAGGAGGTGTGAGAGGAGTATCCATCGTCGAGATCCTCAAATGCGTAATGCGCAAAGTGACAGGTCTAACCGATGTCGAGAAGCTGAAACCCTGCGAATACTTTGATATGATGGCGGGCACGAGTACTGGAGGGTAAGGACTATTCTATTATGGCATGTCACTCAATCCTGACCCCTTCGTTTAGATTAGTGGCTATCATGCTTAGTCGTCTTCAAATGACCCTCGGGGAATGCTCGGATGCTTACGACAGACTTGCAAAGGACGTTTTCGATAGGAATTTGATCGTCAAGGCCTTCCTGCAAACGGGAAAGGGAGCAAAGTATGACGAGACAAGACTTGAGAATGCCATCAAAAAAATCATCAGCGAAAGGCCAAATCTCGACGAAAACGCACTGATGTTGGCTCCAAAAGAAAGCTCTTGCAAAGCGTACGTGTTTTACTAGTGTTTTGTGGTAAATCATTCATATCCCATTAGATTCGTCATGGCTGTTCCTACCCACGCTACTGCTATGGGTGCTCACCTCCGGACCTACGACAATCCGAAATATCCCAAGGAGTATGCCGACTGGGCTATCTGGGAAGCTGCCAGAGCCACTTCGGCTGCTCCAACTTTCTTCAAAGCCTTGACGAAAGATGGAAACTCATACGTCGACGGTGGCTTGGGCTACAATAACCCAGTCGCTGAGTGAGCAAATATTTTCCTCTACCTGATAGTTAGTTCTAACCAAACTTGATTGAAAAAAAGACTCATCAGAGAATCACTTCAGACTTTTGGAAAACTACGTCCTATAGGGAGTCTTGTTACAATTGGCACGGGGATCGCCCCACACGTTGACCTAAGTGTTCCCAATCTCTGGGGTACCGTGGACTTCTTGAAAAATGGTGTCGTTTCTATCGCCACTAGCTGCGAGCGAAATCACATCAGCATGGCACCTATCATAGATGCTTTGCCAGCTCATGATATTCCCAAATATGTATGTTTTTTTTGTCTCTCTCAATGCCGCTGTATGCTCATGCATGTCGCCAGCACCGTTTCAACGTCGGAGAGAAAGTGCACAAAGCGGATTGGCTCGGGCCGATATTGCCAGGATTCGCAGATAAGGCTAGGAAATACTTGCCAAAGCGGTTTCAAGCTGCCGAAACCGAGACGCGCAGCTGGGAAGATTGGGTGATTGAAATGGACGACTATGAGCGCATGGACATCTTCAGAAAAGTTACGGTTGCTTACATGGATGACCAGGACATACAGTCGAAGCTTGAGGAATGCAAAACGTCGTTCCTCAGGGATCAGAAGTGCTGAAGCATATCCAATGATATATCTTTACATATCAAACCATTGTATTCACTCTTATATCTGTGCTATGACTGCATTGCATCCATCGCAGCTCGTTCGCGGTGAGCCGTAAGGGGTTCCCAAGCGAATCCTTTCGAGGAAATCCTAGGTTCGCAATAATATCCCGAGTTTTTACTGAGCTACTGAGAGTTCATATCCAAAAGTATATGATTATTATATCCATCTGTGTGCGCCGTCTCTGAACGCCTGGTTCCAGAATGATTACGCAAGTCTGGGGCGCCCACCCTGCCCCTCCGTGAGCTTAGAGACTACCTTATGGATGGTCGGTTTATTATCTGTCAACGTCACAGCAGTCTAAGGTTGAACGGAAAGGTCACCGTTTGACTCAACGAGATGCATTTAAGCGTGGGAGTCCTTCCACGTGGTCGGTCAGCCACCAAAGTCGTGACGCCGCTTTTATGGCTCAACACCTCCTTCTCTTCCCGCCGCCATCCTCATCCCCTGGAATCACTCGTGCGCCGCCATCTTTCTGGAGCCACGTCAAAATCTCTTATCTTCGTTGAGAAATGGCTCATTCGACAAGATACATGCTTGACAACCTACAAGATCGCCTAGCTGGTGGCATTGGTCTCCCACAGCCACGCGATCATCATTATTTGCGCCACTAGCAGGCGGACAAAGAGCTCCCATTGAGCACGGCATCGATTATGCGTACCAGCCTCTGACGAACCTATGCCCTGGGTTAGATGACGTCGGACTACCCCTATATTGTATCGCACCCTAGGGGACACAAGTTGGAAAGGGAGGCATTAGGCAATGTGGGGCTGCGGATTTAGCTGTTTTCGCTGCTGGGTGGGGCGCTAACCGGGATATGCGATTTGGAGTCGAGAATTCTTTTCCTTGATTGCCCTGTCAGTTCGAGTCTTCGAGAGCCAGTACCATCTGCTTAGGACCCAAGCAAATATCTCAGACGGCCAATGCCACTGTACAGCTGACCTCGCCGACCAAGCAACTTCGAATTTCACGTACTGATCTTCAAGCAGGGCGTATCCTTACTGTTGCTAGACACTCGTGCCTGCACTCGGGCTCTTACCTGCAACCAGCGAACATCGCACCATCATCGTCCCAGCGCCGCTGCTGTTCGTGAGGGCAGGTAAGCTCCTGAAAATTTTGATTCGGTCCACTTTTTTCTTCTTGGAAACCAGGACATAGCCAAAATCTTGGTCTACTCTATGGAGGTAGCGCTACGAAATAATGGGATACTCGCACAGCTTTAGTCTCGTCTCGAGCTCGCCGTTCTGTTGATTTATGCAATCGCAGACCATATTCACCTTTCCATTAGCCTCAAGACAAGGATATAGAGTTTCATTTTTATTATAACTTTTTGACGCAGGACACATTTGTAGGAAGAGCAGCCGCTGGGCTACTCCGAAGGGGACTGTTTGTGGCCCCATGTCCTACCTTCGACATTACACTTATAGCTGCGTTTACATCCAATCTGCCTCAATTTCATCTCACTGCGTTCATTTAAGTCGCAATTTTGTACGCATATTTCCGCTCTCGAACCCATCGAGCCACAACACCGCCGCGGCCACCTATCACTGTCCTATGGCAATTTTGCCACGAGAATAGTGCTTCTCGATGCTTGAATATATCCTTTAGGTCCTAAGGCGCGCCGTCATACAGATCGAGCGAGCAAGAGTGGATGCTTGATGCTGAGAAACGCCACAAGCTTCGGAAATGACCACTCTTTCGGAAATGCCACTCGTCAGACCCATCGCTCTACGCCCATCAAACACATGGTCCGTGCGCAGCGTTCAACCTCCTATATAAGCCGTTTCAGTCCCAATTGGAATCTTTACCACTCTGGCCTTTTGGGTACGTTGCAATATGCTTCCACCGTGTTATCAGTTTTCTGACCGTTCTTTATCTGCAGCTTAGATCAAGTGTAGTATCTGTTCTTAATAGTTTAACCACTATTATGAGGGCACCGCCCTCATTCTTGGTTATCTTATTTTTGCCGCCCTTGCTGCCCTGTGCTCTGCTTGCAACACGGGGTACGTGATGACCTTGGTGCTGCACTACCGCCTTGCGTCGTCGGGGGATCTCCCTCTTTCTTTTTGCGTCGTATCTTTCGGCTTGTCATTTGACTTGCAATGGAACGGCGCAAATGGAATGTAGTGGATGGTGGACCACCTAATGTGCATGGATGCACGGTGTCCATGTACATTTGTGTGAACCACTGGCATCCTTCATTGACATTTGCATTTTCATAGCAGGGTGGCTGATATTCATTGTGAGATTATATGGAAATACAAGATGGGCCGAGGAGTGCTGAGCTCCCATGGTAATAGCAGAGAGGCCGGTCGTGATGTCGAGTTTGCATCGATGATTTGTGATTGGATGTTGACTCTTGGTGATTAATTGTATGCCTGCCCACAAATTTAAATTACGCATTGACAACCTTGAAACCAGCATCATCCCGCTCTCCGTCGTTCCTGACAGTATCTCATCGCCTATATGCGATGTAATTTGCCTAGAGCAGCAGATCTGGCCTGAGTCTGAAGAGAGCACGACTCAGAATGATTATTTGACAACAATATTCATGTTGGCGTGACTCGAGTGGCGACGTTGAAGTACTAAGGCTCACATGGCTACCCTTGAAGTGCCAGCTGTTCGACCCCGACAGCGCAACGTTACTTACGCTTGTCCTAAGTCCACTGACGCAAAACGCGAGTCAACTAGTTGCAAATAATGTACAGAATAATGGCTGCGTGCGTGGTATATTTGTATTATCCGGTGCATAAGTGTCTATAGAGGTGTGGAACATATTATAGTGCATATGGAGGGTATATCAAAATGCAAAAGACATAGCTCGAGAGAATGTCGCAGGGTATATATCATAAGTAGCAATGCATGGCTGCCAGATAATAGCCAGCTCTAAGCCAGCATCTGCCGCACCCACCCAACGGCAGGACGAGAGCGGGGGTCATGGGCCCAGCAGGCCTCAATTACGGTCCACCGGTTTCCGCGGCCGACACTGTATGCTTCGCATCGGGGCCGGTCTCCCTTGTGGATCGCGCGAATCAATGCTGTGTCGTAAGGGTCCCTCGGATTGTTCAAGGGATAGTGGTTGTAGGGCAGGCAGTGTGCGCGCCCGTCAAATAACTGCAGGAGGAGGATGCCTAAGCTGAAGATGTCACTTTCTTTCGTGGGCTTCTGCGGCAGCGCCTCGGCGACGGGTAGCAGCTCCGGCGCGGAATGACGGGCGTTCCAGTTGATGACGGTCGTGAAGCCCGCGAGGTTCGGGATCACGGACACACCGAAGTCAACGATCTGCGCGACACCGTTATCGGAAATCATGACGTTCTCTGGCTTCATGTCCCCATGAATGACGCCGTTGCCGTGCAGATGGTCGAGGCCTCGAGCTATGTCTTTAGCCTATCAAACAGCGGTCAGCCAGTGCGGCAGGCGAGCGAAGAATTACGCTCACAAGGGCAAGACGGGTGTTCGGGTATTGGGACGTATACTTTAGGAGATTGTTGTGCTTGAAAAATGGCAGTACCAGGTATGGGGGGTCTTCGCGGGTGAGACAAACGCCCAAGAGGTCCGAGACATTATCTTGTGCGGAGACGCGCCTCCACGTAAGGAGTTCGCGGCGCAAGCGCTCTTCGATCTTTGGTCTGCCCTTGCGATCATGGTTGAGGCATTTTATGGCCACCTTCGTCTCAGTCAGATAGAGAAGAACAGACACGGCAATGGACACTCACGGCTATTCTTTGCCCGTTACTCCGTGTATACATGCCCTTGTAGACTCTCCCATAGCTGCCCTCGCCGAGCAGGCTGCCGCGGTCCTTCGTAAATTGCACTTTCCGAGTGACATCCTGAAGTTACGATCAGCTAATGGGCTGGGAGATCACAGGGGCAACACTCACAAGTTTTTGGAAGGCGTCTTGGCTGACCTCCGGGCAGTCCATGACACGAGGGCGATTATCTGGGTAGCGGGCGCGAGGCTGCTGCTGGCGGGTGCTCATCGTGACTCGAAGTAAGGTATGGGAAGAGATGTTTAAGCTGTATGCGCTTGAGCGTCTTACTTTATGTGGGTTCTGTGGGCACACGCGCTGCTGGCAAGCTGTGAGGAAAATGTGCAATGCTAAGCGCGCCATGTTTTCTAGAGCGGGATGGCCTGCACAGGCTACAGCTCGGGCGGGAGGCTGTGGTCAATGGAAGCTTTGGTGACACCATTACAGTAACTGGAAGGGCAGAAACTTTTGATCTTTGGGCGGTCCACCAGGCTGAAGCGAGGCAAGATAATTTTCAACAATGTTGGTGGTTCTGTGCTCAATCAGCCCCGCAGTAGATCAAGAAGCAGAGCTTGTAGAGCATTTGTTAAGTGTTGTGGCCAGACGCGAGCGCACAGACATGATGATGGTGGCGTTAAGGTCGACACATCCGGATCTGTCAAAGATAGGTTAGCCACACACGCCTGCAGCGTTGCGCACTGCTTCGGGTGGCACAGCAATCGCCTGCTGAGCTCTCCCGAGTCATTGTAAAGCTCAGCAGCATGATCTCATGCACTGTCATCGCCTAATGTGATTGATCAAAAGAGCAACGATCTCACCTGGTCTAACCGAATCCCTTCCACACCAGCCGCATATGTGGCAAAATTAAAACCAATCAGCAACATACACATTATTTTATTGTCTGTCTGCGCATATGGCGCCATAGGGCCAGTCGATAACCGAGCAACATGCGATAAATTGAGTCCACTGGAAACGGTGGTTCAGGTGCTATCAAGACGTTTGACTACATTGTTGAAAGGCGATATGCGTACGTTTGTTACGTCTGTTGATTGGCGCTATGTATTTGAAAGCTTGTCGGTTAGGCATCTAAATAAACAAGAACGATTGTCACCGAACTTGATAGCAAATATTTAAATGGCATTTTAACAAGTCTTGAAAGAGGAGAGAGACAGAAGCAAGCCATCCTATTGATGAAGAAATCGATGTGCCATTGTACAACTGGGACTATATGTTTTAGCGGTTCACTTTGATCAAACATGGAAATGTCTTCACTTATGGCCACCTGCGGGCAGGTTGCTAACACGAAAGCTGCCCTTGACACATTCTGCAAGATATTTTATTCCCCAAGGCAGTATTTCCAGTCTTCCCTAGATTGAATCAACATTGGCAGTCCGACACAGCAGTTAACGGTACCGGTATTCGCGACAGTCGATCGGCCAATTTGCGAAGCGAAATACATAGATTTAATGTCGCGCGAACCGTGCTGGAGATAGGTTCCATGGTAGTAACCTGCATATCTTTTCAATCAGCAATCGCTTGACCTATAGCTTGTGGTGACGCCTACAATTCAAAATATAACAGATGAAAAAAATTCTGCTTTCTCTTTGATATCGTCGATCTTATGCTCGAACACACCGCGCACACAGCCAGCGCGACGCGCTTCTCCTCACTCCCCACCCCTCCCGCGATCGTCGTCCCTGCAGTCGCTCCAGTTCGCGCAGCTCGGGGTCGTGGCGCTGGTCTTTGATCGGCCTGTGCTGTCACGCACGAGGCACATTTTGTAAGCGCGATAAATCGACATGCGCAGCCGGTGTACCAATTCGTGTGCCTGCGCCTTCGCGAAACCCAACTTAGTGGGAGGGAACGAACGACCGTGGAGATCGCGCACGGCCTGTGGACAGTGAGACGGCGTCAATGAGACATCCCAGCACGCGTTGATAACGTCCTGGGGCTGGGCTTCCGGGTTATCAAGAAGGGACGGGGCGAGATGGACGCGCGCGGATCGAGCATGTTCGCGAGTGTTCGTGCTCGCGGCGGTTCACGGCGCATTGGGGGAGGCGATAGAGTAGAGACAGCACCCGGGGCAGCGTACGCGTGAGCTCGTGTTCCTGCGAGCGCCGGCAATGTTGCCGGAGACGTCTGAGGTGCCAACGTTCGGTGAGGGTGCGAGCGAGGACATTGGCGCGAATCGCGGTGAGCGCAGCTGGAAGATTCCATCTACCTCTTCCCCGACTGACATGCAGGATGGCCAGCGGCGCGAGCGCGAGCCACGCATTGCTCGGTATTCCCATACTCAGACTCGTCGAGAGGTTCGACCATGCATTCACAGCCTGCAAGCAACAGATACCTGTGGGCGTGTCAGTGGCATTTCGAGAGTCTCGAGGGAAACAAACTCGGACTGTCACGTACAGTGTTGAACGAAAGCATATAGACGATTTACCACTGGCCTTACTTGTCAACCGAGCCTTGCACAGAGCACGGAGACTTTGTAAGGCTGCAGATACAATTGAGAGCGTGATTGATCCGTCGTGACCACCGTGCAGATACACAGGTGGAATCACAACCGCGCAGACACACGCTGGTTGCGCACGGCGAGAGGAGAGAAAGTGGTAGGAAGTGGTTCCGGAGCCAATAACGTGGGTCAATGAAAAATCTCGTCGACTGATCCGCGGTATTGGTTCCGAAGTGGATTTCTGGCGTTGGATGAATATAGATATAAGCACCAATGACGTCTGGCCAGGTCTGGCCTCGCAAGGTAAACCTTCTGCTATCCGTGGATGCGTGACGTGGAAAAGAAACAGAGCGATGACGTCGCAAGCAAGACCTCCTTGATCAAGCCCAGTGAAAAGTCACTCGGGGTGGCTCAGCACAGGGGGCATTGACTGATGTTTGACAGCAAAACATTGGACAGTACATCTAGATTTGCTGAGAACATGTTCTTTTGTGCGTTTTCCCCGGGAACTTGCAAAAGACATCCTAAAAACCTTCCCTATAAGGCAATTTATACCATGTTAGTTTACTTTTTCTTAGGAAAACATTCTGAAATACATGTTTTCAGCGGCTCAAGGTATTTTATCCAATATTCTGCAGCCAAACATTGGTCAATGCCCCCTGTGTCAGTGCGGATCGGATGTGGCCTGCGCATCCGGACGATTTCTGTCGCATTCTGGTCAGGTCGGATGCATGACGTCGAAATCGAATTCAATGAGTACATATCCGGTCGCAGCATCTCGCGATCATAGACTATAACTAAGCTCAAAAACAATTGGGTGGACCAAGTTCCCAGAAGTTTCTCAAATAAGTAAAATGAAACCCCGGTAATCGAAATTCGGCTCACAAGTTTCGCGGCGTGCGCACCTTGTCCTTTTACCACCACCTTTCCCCTTTGTCGCTCCTCTCTCCTCCCATGTCCCCTCCGCATGCAACCCTTCATCTGGTTACCACACGCGACATTGATGGCGACGAGATATGGTCGCCATGTGGGCAGGTGCGCGCGATGGGACGGCTGGTGTGCCGCTGTTGGTGGGCTCGTCTTCGAGTACGATGCGACGCGTCGGGATCTAAGGTAAGTTTCGAGAGCGAATCAAGGCATCCAGTACGCGTCGAAACTGACGAAGATCATGTCTAGATCTGTCAGGAGACCTCGACACGAAAGACAAGAACCTTGTATGCCTAGGTATGTTGTTCCCTCTCCCCCGTCTAGCTTTAGTTCTTATCGCTTACGGCAACGGATTGCTCGGGACGTCCAAGTACGCGAAATACTAAATAAGTACGCTCGACATCGTTCACCAGTCTATGTCCATGTACTAACGGCCATTTTAGCTTATTCCTTGACTATATGCGCGGTATTCGGCAAGTGCTGCAATCATTAACTGTTTCGTTAGCTCATATCACTCTCGCAGTACCAGTGACAAGTACTATCTTATGGCAGAATACGCAACACCGTGACCAAATGATGGCTCACATGATCGAGGTATGCACCATTCAGTCTTCCTTCTTATCGGTTTAGCTGAAAAGACTTAGCTGCAGGTCATGTCTCCTCAACTCGCGCGATTGGATCAACCGGGGAGGTCGTCGACGACGGGCGGGCGGCGGGGAACCAGTCGGATGTCTGTGTGCTGTGGGAGATTCTGGGTATAGCAGATGGCGCCCGAGGGGCCCAGAAATTATATTATGTAGCAATAATATAAGATTCATTCTGCAGTACGCTACAGAGGGAATCCGAGGGGAGCAGGAATTGCCCACGGGCACTTCGGAGCCACTCAAATCCGACCAGAGCAGGTAACACCCGAGGGACACTGAGAATGACTAACTTTCGGCCGCCCTCGCCTGAGGTGCTCGGTTGTGCTCGGGTGCGCAGAGGATTACAGGTACTGACCAGCACGAGCTGATAATTCTCGGTCCCTGGCGCATTCTACAGCGCCCATCTGCACTCTCCGGCATGCGGGCCACATCCGACCCGTGCTGAGCCACCCCGAGTGACTTTTCACTGGGGATCAAGACTTGGTCGAGTCGAAAATATATGGTAAATATATTATTGGCTTCGACACTTTGAGATCGCTGAAAGTCTATTGAATTCAAGAGTCGATGCAGAGAAAGTGGGACTACGGGTATCCTCGGATGGTACAGTCAAGACAATGGCAAGTTAAGAAAAACTGGCATTCGTAGATAATTCACCGGCTTGGCGCGAATGCTGACCCTACGAAGATTCATCGAATACCCATCTTCAACATCGGTAGATTCGTCAGCCGCGCGCAGAGTCCATGTGGACAAGATACAAAGTGCCTCCCTCAGTGATATCGCTTGCTTGCTTAAGGAAGCTAATTCTCTCGCGCGTGTTTCCTTGTCCTTGCTCCAGGTGCCATTCGTGGATGGTAGCAGCACCTTCCGCGGAAAGAGCGCGCCACGCCAATTCATTGAGGGTTGCCGTTCCTTCCACCTCATCTACAACACGATGATTTAGTAGCATTAAAGAAAAGATTGAGTGGTACGGACATTTTTGAAGCGGTCCTGCGCCCTTCTGAATTGAAACCGTAACTTTTGACTCTGGCGCGACCGATGGCTCTTTCGTGTTCTACTCAATTGCATAAGTTTCAACAGATTGTGGAGGCTGGAATAGGCTTACGCTGTTTATAGCGAACCTACCCTTCATTTGAGTGACGAGTGCTTTGTCTCTGCTCAGGGCAGCGGCCATGTTGGCAGCCTCTGCCGTCCAGTCATCCAGCTTCATTGCATCTGTCAGATTCAAAGTATTTGAATGCCAAATATAGTGCCTCACATTGTACGCCTTATAGCAGGTCTCGACTTTGGCTTCAGCGGCGGAGAAAGCCGCCGCAGCGGGCGTTACCTCGATGTCAGTATCAGCGAAAGTGATTAGAGAGACGACGTTCAAGGCTTCAGCTGCTGCTTCGAGGGCCGCCATTGCAGCTTTCAATGCGCTGTTTGCGTCCCCAAGGTCAGCGCATTATTGCGAGATATAGAAGATAACACTTACTCGGATAGCGCCGGCAGATCGGCAGGCTTCTTCTGCGCACCGAAGTGACCAACCAACTTGCGACATTGCGACGCGAGTGCCAGTGTACGAGCATGGTAGGGACGTTTGACATTCTTGACGCTGCGCCTGATATCGAGATACTCTGAAGGAATCTCGACAACAAGATTCTGGAATAACCATTTTAAGCGATAACTCGTGATTAGAAAGGAGGAAAGCGCACCTGAAGGAAATTCAAGAAGTCGTTGTATAGAGCTTGGGTCTCCGCCAATGTTGCTGCCGCGCTATCGCTCAGGTGGTCCGATAATTTTGTGAACATGGCGCAAGCTTTTGTCCATATTGTACGGTCACCGAGAGCCGCCTTGGTGTCCGGCTCCGTTGCGTTGTCTGTCAGGTAGATGACGCCTTGTACAATCATAGTGCATTTGACGGTCAAAGTTGTTGACAGCTGGTGGCAGAGCGTCAAAATCTGCAGATGTTCAGATATCAAAGTAATGACTGACCTCATCAGTCTCAGCAGAAAGCTTCGAGGGTATCATCCCGTTCAGTTGCTTCAGTTGTACCATGAGAGTTGCCGGCGGCGCAGACAGAGATTTTTCGCTACCAGCAAAATCGATTGTAAGCTGAGGGATATCCAGATGAGGCGTATACATACCTCGATGTAAGTGCTGGTCCCTCAAACTTTGTGCCTGAGATCTCGTCACAGAAAGCCGATATAAGGCATCGGTCATCATGCCTCTGGAATTCGGCAGCATCGGTAACAGCAGATACTGGTTTAATTGCCTGTACAACGTGGAGTATTAGTTATTTCATTCAAATAAAGATATCAGGTAACGAACCTGCAGTTCCGGCGATTCAATAACCCTTAGGGTAGATAGGTCAACCCGCGCTTTTTCCCAAGTAGTGACGAATTCGACAGCATCTGTGACAGTAGTAGTCTTGTTCAAGAAGAGATGTGACTCTTTGGCCACCCAATCAACAATTTTGAAAAGCAACCTAATCGCATGTTAGCTATGATTATTCCTCCTAAATACACAGACAAGAAAGCTCACTGTTCGAGAGGATCGATTGCTGCAGTATATTTCTCAAATGCAACCCAATCATCGAGATCCTGAGCATCGTCGACTTCCTTGGCAAGAAGATGTATCGCTTTGCATAGATCGCGGGCGATAGAGAGAAGACCAAATATGGAGAATGTGTTGCGCTTCGCTGAGCAGGCATCAAATGCGCAGACCTTGAGTAGATCTTGAATGAGCTGGGTCGCCGCGTTGACGTGGCCATCTACGGTGACATCAGTTAAGGTTGAAAACAGAGACATCTCGAACTAAAGGCTGGAGGGAATATGAAGTCGGTAAGGCTGGCTGGTCGATTCTTCAAAGATAACTCAGCTTTATTTAAAGAAAGTCACCTCCCGCGTGCCAATGGGATTCAGCAGTTAACAAGGGTCCTGCTTTGGCGGAAAACCAACGTAAGTTGTATAACTGCACCTTGGTGTCTTCCTGGTCTTGAAGATCGAGCGGGTAGATAAGAAACATGAAGCAATCAAAGGACTTGACAACTTCGGTGAAAAGGTTTTGCAGAGCAAGGCTGCGTCAGCGAAGGCCTGGCGCTTGCTGTCTCAGAAAAGGAGTAATTTCCAGCACTAATTTGAGAAAGACGCAGATTGCGGAGGATTTGCGCGTGTCCGTGGGCAGCAACTCTCGTATCCAGTGCACCACTAGGCCTCAAGGCCTCACGTCGGGTGCCTGAGCGGTTGTGGAATGATGCAATGGTCTGCCAGTCTGATAAGGTCTGATACTGCGGATGCAACGGCCAGGCATGAGCCACTTGTCGAGAAACCTTGACAACATTTGTTATCTAGTTATCTAAGTTGGTTTGTGAAGTGGTAGGGATGCGGCATACCGTGAGTCATGATAGCGCAGTGCTTTGAAATGCCAGTTTGCAAGGCACTCTTTCATATTACAGTAAATGATGTGCTCGAGTGGGACAAACATTCGGCGTGTGAAGTCCGCAGTTACAGTAAAGCCTCTTGGACGTGACTTATACCAGCAGAGAATCACCCCATGGGGCATATGGCATCGCCAGCAGCCAAAGTCGTGTTGATCGAGATCAAAATAGACAAGCTCGGTTAAGCGCCCAGGCTTCCAAGTGTGGCGTTTATGAACGTCTATGAGCGTATGTGTACGGGTATGTATGTACCTGAAACGTCTTGCGAGGCTAGAATCAGACCTGCCCTAAAGTACTTCCTGACAAATATAAACGTGTTAAGGATTCGGACGTTCTTGAACTCTTCAAGAACGTTGTCTATTTCTCCAGCCAACTAACACCCTCGTGTCCAGATAGGATATGATAGGATATTTCCGCGTCAATGCTCCGAGTCAGCCCAATTGCGAGGTCCATTAGGCTTTAGCGCATTGCTCCTTCATCTGTAAATCGTGCCGACCTGAAACTTTGCCTTTCATGGTATAATTATACTATCACTGGCGCCGATCGAATACAAGCCTCACGTTCCATGTACTCGTCACATATTCACTGGCATCCGCCCCAAACTTGTTATCTAGTGATCATTTTTGCGTTCACTATATTCACTGGCACAGCAACTACAGCAGCTAAGATCTTGTTGATAATGTCTCCTTTGTGTGAGGGGGCCTGCTACATTGCTATCCTTGGCCGACAAGATTGGCCGATCTAACTCTATTCATCAGCTACTTGAAGTTCTATGATTCTATATTCGTGTCTGCAATCAATATTCTTTCTCCCAGCCTGTGTTTCCCTCGATGATCACTTTCATCCAGCAATTGTTTCACGCGAAATTTAAAAGCTTTGCAAAAAGTGTCGCAGAAGTCGAGCGACAGCACTTCTCTCAGGCTTTAATATTGATTTCAATCGGCCGCCACATTGACATCTCTTCACTCGATTCTCAAGAAAAGAGGGACAGCCTCCAACGGTCGGTACTTTGTCGTAGGTGGTCTTAAATATAAGCTTAAGATTTTTCTCCAGTGTTCAAAATCGTATCCAAATGGCACTCGACGCAATCTCATCAAAGGGGGGAAATATTACAGCCGAAGTCGGGGGACCAAATCACAAGCAAGCCATCATCGGGTCGGTCTTGACCGAGTTGGGCGAAAATTCAGGAAATTTAGGTGTAAGACGCTTCAAGATTTCCCTCCTAGACTTCATTGAATATTGCTTGATAATGTAGCTCACGGAAAACGACCTGGTCGACATCTACAAAAGGATGAAAACAGCTCACGATAAAGATCAAAAGACGATGAAAAGATCTTTTGCCATCATGCAATTGTATCAGATGCAACAGGTACGGGTTTTATTCCTCCCATTCGAATAACATCGAACAAGAACGAAACAGAACGAACGGCCAGGAACATCCATGAATTTAAACCTATTCATCGGAATGAGCGGTCTAACAAAGAAGACAGACGAAATAACGCCACCAAACGGTAACACAACTCAGTTATTGATAACAAGTTGGACTTTGAAGCTGACGGCACGTTGCGACAAGGTTCATTCGGTGGCGAAAATACGCTCAATACAGTCCTATGGTTTCTGCTGCAGCACGGAAAGGTTCATCTCTCGCGAAACCCCCATTTTTATCCGGGAATTCAGCCGGACAGTTACCAAGCACAATATAGCACAAAGCCTTGGCTGTTTCACAAGGCCCTCAAAGATTTGGACCAGCTGTACGATTTGCAAGGGCGTGTATCTCCGCCACGGGCAGCAAAGCAGACACTTTTGGTTATATACTTACTCACGGATGACGAGCGCCGTATCATTATCAAAAGTCACCGTGACTCGGGCATCATGTTTTATAAGGATATCGGCAATGTGTGGAGCACAGCAATGGATGTCGTTATAGTCAAAGGTATCTTTTCCAGTGACGAACCTGGGCCGAGCAGTGCGCTGATCCTCGAATGGCCAGATGCTGGTGGCACTTTAGACTCCGCTCAGACCATCGAGGAGCAGATCGTTCGTGGGGGTCTTTTCGGTCACGATAGCGACATTGCTAGTCAGATAGATATCAAAACGATATGGGCGAATCGCCCGAAGAAGGACTCGCCAAACAAGGAGCTCGTTCTTTACACGAAAAAACAGATATCAGGCAAGAAAAGAGCGCGGGGCGCTGAGGCTGGAGTTACTGTCCAGCACGATGCGGAAGGGGGTCCAAACAATGACAAGCGATTGAGAAAAGTTGGCTCTCGAACCATCAAGCCTACAGAAAATATCGATCAACCCGGCGTGTCTAACAACTCGGCGCTAAATCGCCGACAGCTACAGCCAGAGCGGTCGAAAGTGGGGGTGAGTGGCCGTCAGGAAGTGGCAAGACAGTTATCAGGGGCTACATCTGCCCCACCAACACAAGCGGCGGCAGAGCAGATAGACGAGAGTCATGAAGTGGTAGTAAAAGGGAAGACCAAGCAGTCATCGCGGGGATTCGAGAAGCAGCGGGGTGCGGAGGAGAAAGATTTAAGGTTTAACGCGGAACGAAAGAGGCAAGAACAGGAATATCAAGGAAGTCAAGAGGCAGCGGAGGAGAGCCAAGAAGTAGAGACAAGACAAGACAAGGAAACAGAAGCAGCATCCGCAATGAGAAAGGCGGAGAAAGAGAAACAAGCAGGAGGAGTAAGGCAACACGCAGCAGCCGCAGAGAACAAGGCAGAGGATGAGAGGTGGGGGGCGGAGCAACGAGCGGCAGCGGAGGCAGCAATCGCAGAGAAAAAGGTGGAGGATGAGAGACAGGAAGCAAAGCCAGCAGCCGCGGCGAGAAAGGCGGAGGAAGACAAACAAGAAGAGATACAGCGACACGCAGCAATCGCAGAGAAAAGGGCGGAGGATGAGAGGCGGGAAGCAGAGCAACAAGTTGCAGCAGAGGTAGTAGCCGCAGCGACAAAGGCGGAGGAAGAGAAGCAAGCAGAAGAGATAAGGCAACACGCAGAAGCCGCAGAGAAAAGGGCGGAGGACGAGAGGCGGGAGGCAGGGCGAAAAGCAGATGCAGATGCAGAGAAAAGGGCCGAGGATGAGAGGCAGGAAGCAAAGCGACATGCAGATGCAGCTGCAGTGAAAAAAGCGGAGGAAGAGAAGCGGGAGGCAGAGCGACAAGCAGAAGCTGTGAAGAGAAGAGCGGAGGTTGAGAAAGGGGAAAGCGCAGAGCGAGAGAGACAGGCGGAAGAGACGAGGCAGAACAAGGAGGCTGTTGAAAAAACGGCGGAGGAAGAGAAACGGGTGGAAGAGAAGCAAAGAAGGGAAGCAGATGCTGAGAGAAAGGCGGCGGAGACGAGGAGGCAGAGAGAAAAAGAGGCAGCAGCGAAAGCGATGCGGGAGGCGCTGCGACAAGCACAAGCTGAGAGAAGAGTGGCGGCAGAGAAGGTGAAAACCGCAGAGCTCGAGAGACAGGCAGAAACGGCAAGACGAGACAAAGAGCACAAGGAGGCTGCAGAGAAAAAGTTAGAGGCAGAGAAACAAGCACTGGCAGAAGAGAGGCGACAGAGAGAAGCAGCAGCTGCTGCGGCCGCACCTAGGAAGGGCTGGTTCCGACGAGCAAAGGATTGGGTCATAGGCGAATAGTGCTTGGCGCTCGCCGACCTCAATGTTTATATAATTTATTGACAATATGCAAGAAATAACCTCGCTTCGCTTTGGCTACTAGACCAAACATGAGCAAACGAAAGCGGGGCATATGCCTAATATACGAGATATGATGCGTTGTACCGGAAACAGGGAGAGCCAGAACTGCAAGTGCGTTGATGCCAGGCAAACATCCACCAGTGCCTGGCCATGGAGATTTCCCAGAATCTGACGTTGCATTGATAAAAGATTCTTGTGTCTCTGGTACAGTAAACGGGGTGTCGAGCCGCCGTAGTCATCCCTCGAGCGGAGTTGAACGGAGCAGGCACCAGAGTCGAGGTCACAGTGAGGTCACGGCGGAGCCCGGCCGGTCACGTTGCATGGTTCTCAAATAGGCAATCGCAACAAATTGCAAGTGATTGCCCGCCGTAACCCGTTGCCCGCCAAGTTTCTGATGCCAAATCTCACTGTTCTCTGGCCCACTGCTGCTGGGTAAGGCTTGAGCTAAGTACTATGGCTGGAATCGCGACCTGTTCGAGACCCAGCATCATTCATTCAAGAAGTTGCAGTCACCCAGGTCAATCACACGGGCTGATGCATGCTAGTAGCTCCGACTATACCGAGATTGCGGCCTGGCTCTCTTGCCTTGTGAAATAGTGTGCTGAACACGTGTTCAAACGCTTTGAGCTCTTTTTCTTATCACAGAGGCTGATGAAAGCAGAAGTACTATCTCAGGTACATCGTGCATTACTTGGTATCGTCATTTCCATCTCCGTTTTTTGTTACACTCATCTGGTTGCTGTGCCTATAACGAATTGGCTTTCGAAAGGCAGAGAATACTGCCATAAAATTCCCCTCAAATCAGTTAATCTATTCCGACCCGATCTGGTAGGATTGTGCCAGGTATGGCGAAATCGGGAAATGCCCCAGCGGTTCGTTATTCCCATCATTCTTCACCTCTTATCTTCCTCATTGTCGGATATTGGCCAGACTTACGAAACTCACAACAATTCTGGGATGGTTTTGAATGTCAATGGCAACTTCGAACGGCACAACCACTACAGGTGTCAATCACATCACACCGCCTCGAGCACTAAACCTCAGAAATCTAAGCGTAAGGCCGGCCGCATCGCCAACTTGTCCACAAACGCTGCCTCAGCACAAATAAACGCCCTTAGATTCCCCTCAGTATCGATCAATGGCATTTATATCTCACCCCTCGATTGGGAGATGCGCACCATCGACAATATCATGGATGCGCTAATGGAGCATCCCTGGTATCAGCTTTCACCGATTTTACCAGTGACTCTGGCCTCTCTTCAGCGCATCTTGAAAATGGCAGAGCTTGCGTGTCGAGTCTATGCGCATACGTTCTTAGCACCGACTATCAATAGGTTTTTCAAGGCAGAGGCGGAGCACTGTTGCCGATGTTTGAAGGAGCTGTCAGACAGCTCCGGCGAAGGCCTCGTGGCCAGCGAGCTCAATTTGAAGCTTCGGAAACGTCACAACCTTTTGGCCTCGAGTGTCCTTGCGCTGGGCAGGTAAGTCGCCGCCACACATGGGATGAAATAAATTGTTTACAAATTCTCAGGGCTGGGGAATGGCCTGCTTTAAAGCGCGGGTTTGGAAAGGAGAGTCTTGAACATCTTGCGTATCTCTGCTTTCTGCTCCAGCAAGAGTCTGCATCGTTGCACCACATAAGAGTGGACACGGTGATTGTGATTGACCACCTAGCACGAGAACTGCCCATACCGACCATTTTCTGCACATCATGGCTGGTAAAATATTCATATTGCCGACGAAGTGTATGGTACTGAGCTCAGACTATACAGGACTTCCACGAGGTTATCAGAGGATTCTGCAAGGGCACATACGGTGGTGCGCTTGTACAACGAGGCGACTACAGGATTCTAAGGTCAGATGATGACCGAGTCATCCATCATTCGCAGTTTGGTACCATTCTCCAGGCAGGAATGACTGTAGAAATGAGCATCGTGCTGCGAGAGCAGGGCAAAGAATGGTGCGCCAGCGAAAAACAAAGATGTCCTCGGCCCGGATGCGGCGACACCAGTAGCAAGACTATTACCGCCAGCGGTTGGCTCAGCTGGTATGATTATAACTATTTCATGGGGCGGGCACTTTATAATCATTTGATACAGCCGGAAATGTTGTGGGATGTACCAAATCACACCTGATGGTGGAGATGACGAAGACTACGCTTTCAGCTCTCCGGAATGGTATGTCCTCTACCATCTGGTTCGGTCTCTTGCTTAGAATTAATCGTATCGCAGCCAAGAGGCTGTGAATGGCCACAACGAAGACGATGACATCCGTTACTTGCGGAGAATCTCTATTTTACAAGATGTGGAGCGGGAGTTTGAGAAAGGAACGAGCTCAAGTGGAACACACGATTACACGCTGCAGCAAGAGGCTATATGCATGGACGGAACTACAGTCCTTGCTCAGGATGACGCAAGGAACGTCAACGTGGAGGGTTCTCTGGGGGCCCAAGACATTTCGCCAGTTTTACAAGAAGCCAAAGAGATACCCAACAAGCAAGATGTCATGCCGTGGGACGAGGCGAATTCTTGGTTTCCGTCATTATATTCTGGTAGTGTGACCATCGGCTACATGATCCCAATTCAATTCAAATTCTCGAAACCCTTCAAGAAAAGCACGCTAGGGCTCTATGACATCGGACGATGCTACTTCTCTCAGGCAATTGGGATAATCGACTACTGCCGCCAGATCAATCAGAAGGATGAAGCAGGATTGGCTGCCATGCAAATTGAGTGAGCGTCAGCCTTGATTCGGGAATTACACTGAGCCTCATTCTGGCGCACAGAATCTACAAGTTTGCGGCGGGCGCACTTGATGCGGCTAGGAACAGCACGGTGTCCAGAACACAGGTCGACGCCGACTTCGATCAGACCTGGGCTTTTCTATGGATGCGAGCCCCAATCTTCGGAGTGAGGTTTTCTCCTATGATGTTCAAGTTCCATCATTCTTAAACGTGTCTATTCGCAATCAAGTTGAGCGCCGCTGATATACAACTCAAGCATTATGCCGCTAGCGTCAAAGACACTAACACCCGGTCTCGGTTCCTCCCGTCCACGGAAAAATCTGAGATAAAAAAGGTCGCATATATAGCTCGGGATCTTGTCGGTAGAAAAACACAAGCAGCTGACATATGCTAACCAGGGACATGCCCCTGGCCCTGATGTCGAGCTGAATCTGTTTCTTGGTACTGGCACGCTTTTCGGAAAGCACCGTGAACAGCAGATAATAAGCGGTAAGTCACCTTCTCCAATCACCACGCAAGCTATACCAATGAACCAATCAGAGCCTTTCGGAATGAATCATACTCTAAGCTTCGTTCTATGGCTCCTGGTTCAGCATGGAAAGGTCAATACCGACGAAAACCCACACTTCTATGAGTCAGAATCGCTGCAAGTCTCATCATTCAAGCCTAATTATAGATGCGAATCCCTTGGAATGAATTACAGACTTCGCGATTCTAGCACTTTGCACGTATTAGTCGACAAATCTGTTCGCTTGGTGATCCAAACCACCGACTCAAGCGTCTATATGAACTTTGGGAACATATGGTCTACCATCCCCGGCGAGCCTGACTCTGTCAAGATTGTGAAGCGTTCGTAGTTTTGAACAAATATCTGTATTGAACAAGCTGATATTATTACAGACATTAATGGAACATTGGAAGCGACGCACCATATTGATGAACGGCTAACTCGACTGAAGCTTCGGCCGATTTCTGCAAAAAAAAGTGCTTCAAAGTCCATGGATGATATTTGGAACGAGTACTTGAATGCGACTTCAGACTCCAGGATAGATCTGGGCTGACACAATTGATCTGCTGAAGGTCGCCGTATATGTTCGTACCTAGCCTATTCTTTGAAGCGATTTTCTGTTCTTAAATTGGGGCTTGTGTAGCGAGCCTACCCCGACCACTGCAAACTGAGGAAGAATCAAATGAGAAACTCGGCGCGGTCGATAGTGAGCCGGTCAAGTGTACCCCAATGAACGATTTTTGATTTATGCAGATCCTGCGCATGCGTTGATTGCCAAGGCTCTGGGCGGTCCATGACCCGAGGGCGATTTTTTGGGTAACGCGAGCTAGGGTTTTGCTGGTGGCTGTTCATTGCGACTCGAAGTGGGCTCTGGTATAGGTGTTTAAACTATGCACTATGCCCTGGCGCGTGCCGCTCTACGTGAGTCCCATGAGCACCCACGTCGACCGCGAGCTGTGAGGGCGATGCGCAACTTGAATTCCAAGCGCACTATGCTTTCAAAGGCGAGATGTCTAGCACAGGTTATATCTCAGGCGAGAGATAATAGCATTACGGCAATCAAAAGGGCAGAAATATTGGGTCGGGGAAGCGAGGTAAAGTAATTTTTGATGATGCTGTGGTTTCCGCTGCCCGCACTCAACTGGACTAGCTAGTTAATAATACTCACTGCGACTGGCCAGCGATTTTGAGAAGAAATATACATAGATTCTGCGTCATGCGAACTGTGCGCAAGACATGCTCCATGGTATTGATCGATTTTCATGAAAGAGAAAGAGTTCCTCGATATGAAATAGATAGTTCCGTCCAACGCTGGTAAGAGACCCGGAGTGAGTGCGTGTCTTAATAAGCGCCCACCTTTCTTTCCACTGCCTTGGATATGCGCGTTCCACTATTGCGGGTCTGTCTGGTAGCAATTTCCCTCTTATCATCAACACATGCCTTGCATGAATCCGAAGCAGGAATCGTAGACTGGCATAAATCGCTCATCGGGGTGCCCTTGACTGGTTCACTCGCGACCGCACCCTGCTTTCACCGCGCAACGAAGGAGGATGGGTGGACGACGAGTCTTATCATCTCTGCGACGGGCAGCAATGTACTCGGAGCACTGAATGCGGAGGATGGGGGTGTTGGTGAGTGCGAATAACTAAAGTTGTGCCTCTTGTTGACGTGTTTGTAGCATGGAGACATGTATTCGAGGCTTATGACCCAATAGCGGTATTCAAAAAGCGGCAAAACAGTGAGTTCTGTTAGAATTTCTATCGCTCTTGTTATGTTGACTTTCTTGCTTAAGCTGTGGCCGCGTTATCCGGACCAGGAGGCTCTACCTTGCGTACATTCGATGTCGTCTCTGGTGACCTCCTCCTCGAAAAGCGCATGCATGCACCTGAACAAGGAACTTTGTATGAACCTGAATCTCTCGGAACCTCGATAGCCTTCGTACCTGGCTCAGACAACCTGCTCGTGCTCACGAGTGGACACACCCTCGCTTCTGTTGATGGAAAGACTGGGGAGACGCTTTGGAAGTGGTCTTCTGAAGACCAAGGGTGCGCAGACCCATCTCATGACTGAACCAACTGTTATTCACGGGTAGGATCACAGCTCATTGATAATCTACTCCCGGATCATATACACCCCAACCGCGATATACCTTGTAGGCATCGCGAAATCTACGGTCTCCTTCACACTGCACGTCACGACGCTCTCGCCGACCGACGGCACCCTCATCGCATCTCAGAATATATACTCAGCCCTCCCCTCTGGATCCCCGGCTTCTTCTTTCCTTCTTCTCACCAATGCGAAATCTGCCCAGGTTCCACATGTTCTCTGGCTCGATACCAACAATGGGCTGAGCACTTTTAATCTGACTCCCGACTTGAAGGGAGCGGTAGGGTCATGGAAAGGTGTCAAATACACAGAGCTGATTGATGTCGGGCTGGCTGAGGAGCACGGACTGTTTGTCACTGTTGTGGAGGATGGTCAGAGCAGGGCGATTAGATTTGGGGACGGTGGTGACAAGGGGTTTGAGGTGGTGTACTCGTTCCCCGACTCGGTATGTATTGTTGTAATTCTAATTCTTGCTCGAGAGCTGACGAATAGCCCGAAACCATAGATCACATCGCCGTCCAGATCGCCGTCGATTTATTCCGGTGGGTTTGATAAAGATGGGAATCCCTACATTGCGCGCGTGTTCTGGTGGCACACCTTCAAGGTCAGTGATAATTTTTTGCGTTATTAATCAATGTCTCAAATTTTATTCATAGGGCGGCTACATCCAAACACTGGCGACGAACACGGCGATCTGTATCGGCAAAATCTTTGCCTTTGACACGAACACTCATGGTATTATGACCCACGTAAGTGTCAGCCACACGGAGTCTAGCAGATAGCTCATTTTTGGCTGATTCTATAGGTTACGCACGATGCAGGCCCGATGGGCGATCAGTTTGCGACACGTTTTGTAGTAAGCACAAGCACGGGTGGGATGCAATTATTCCGCACGACCGGTGGGACAAAGACAGCACTTGACTGGACAAGGGAGGAGGGACTGTCTAATGTCAAAATAGCAGAGTATGTCGAGATACCGGAGCTCCAGGTGATTGAGGGTGGTGCAGGGGACGTAGAGCCCTTTGCCGACAGGCTCGTAAGGCAAATTGTCGAAGCAAAGGTGTGTGAAGACCCTTAAAACATGGTTTGAGTTATTTTACTCAATGCAATTTTGCAGGATTTCCCGCGGTATGCAATGAACTTCGCGAAGCGTTTTGCCACGGGATCATACGCATCTGTTTCGGAGTCTGTACATGCTTCACCTTCTGATGGGCCGCTATCGCGAGATGCCTTTGGGTTCCGGCAGGTCATTGTGGCTGCTACGTCTTATGGCAAAGTATATGGCATCGATTCTAGCAACGGAGAGATTCTCTGGAGTCGCGTGCTGGGGTTGGGTTGGGCTGCAGAGGTTGGTGGGACAATCATACCGGTGAAGCTGTATAACACGCGCACGGTGGCGGATGTCGGCGAAGATGGCGAGGCAGGAACACCGCAGGTTGTATTGGTTACCCAAAGGCGGGCGCAAAATGTAAGCATTGCACTTTGACTTAAGATATTGCTGATGAGGCCATATAGACACTGGTGGATACGGTGCTGTTTCACATTGATGCCATGACGGGAGAGGATTCTAGGAAGCAGTCACCGACGGCTGATTTGCTCCAGGGCTTTGATATCATCTCAGGGCCTGTGGTTGAGGCCTTCTTCCTCCAAAACACGACTAGAACTGTCGTGCTCTTCGACGAGTTCATGCAGGTGAGAGCAATGTCCATAGCACGCTCTATCCGTACTGACGCCGCAATTTAGGTTTACTGGTACCCAGAAAATGCGGAAAATAAGGCCGATTTCGAAGCTGCCGCACCCTCCCTCCATTTCCAAGTTCGTACCGGTGGACCGGGGAACCGTCAGCTCATGGGACATTCAGTGATGTGGAATCCTGAGCTTTCCAACCGCTTTGTCGGCTATCCCACTTGGGCGTTCGCACTACCTGCGCACGAGGAAATTCAGTCCGTAATTTCCTCAAAGCGCGGGCCTGTCGCATCCATCGGCAAAGTCCTTGGGAACCGCACCACACTTTATAAGTACTTGAACCCACATCTTGTTGCTGTCACCACGGCTTCTCCAGCGTCGCACCCGCCGACTTGCGCGATTTATGTGGGCGATGCAGTGAAGGGAACGGTCGTCTATCACGCTGTCTTGCCAGCGAGCGGGGGGTTGTGCGATGTGCAGGCGACGCTTTCAGATAACTGGCTTGTATATCATTACTTCGATGAAGATCTAGGTGGAAAAAGTAAGGGTTACAGAGCGGTTTCCGTGGAGTTCTACGAGGGTGCCCATGCCGACGACAAGATCAAGACGTGGGCTTCATTACCATACCTTGCGCTACCCTAACTGATTAGCTGATAAACATCATGCAGGTCTGACATGTCGTCGTTCTCAAATCAAACGACACAGGTCACAGTTTACGACAGGGCGTACGTTTCGCAATATGGCATATCGGCCATCACCACGACCTCGACCAAGTTCGGCGTGACTGCTAAGGATGTTATATGTATGTGTCCATCCTGACTACTCTCCGCATCCCTAATGACGTATCATGTTAGTCGCAACCAAGGATGGCAAGGTCCAGTCCCTGCCAAGAAGGATATTCGATCCTCGAAGGCCCAGTCGCAAACCCACTGCCGAAGAAGTAGAGGAGCAGCTGGTCCAATATGAACCTGTTCTACCAAACCCTGCCCAGCGTATCTTGTCCCACAAGTACGAGGTAATGCCTCTGTTCTCTGACTTTAAGATCGTGTGCTTACGACTCATTGTTAGGTCGCCAATGTAAGAAAGATAGTGACGGCTCCAGCATTGCTAGAATCCACTTCGCTCGTCTTCGCATACGGCCTCGACTTGTTCCACACACGCATAGCACCTTCCGGAACGTTTGACGTGCTGAGCGAGAACTTTAACAAGGCACAATTGGTGATGACCATCATCGGCCTAGCTGGAGCAATTATAGTAACGAAGCCTATGGTGGCACGAAAGCGACTGCGTGAACGCTGGTAGAGTATTATTAGAGAGGAGATAATGTATTTAATTACCGCAACCCCATTTGCTGTCAAAACAAGCCATAAAACACGAGCCGACCTGCCCTAAAGTGAACATCATTCGAGCCGTTCATTTCTAGTCGCTTAGAGTCTTAGACCACTCTCCTATCATGTCCTACTCAGTTGCTCGCTTCAACGTCGACCGCAGCTCGGATTCGGATCCTACCGAAAAAGATGAACTAGATGTAATGGCCCGCAGCAGTCCGGCTCCTGCTGCCCCAGCGACTTCGGGACGAGTGCTTCGCGCGCGTCGGTCCATGGGCCCTCTGAATACAACTCCCCTCAAACCGAAGAAACGAGAGAGGAGATTATCTGACTCGACTGTCGAGAATCATGAAGGAGTTTTAGAGAAGAGACGGAAGATGGATGATAAGAAAGCTGTGCGTTACATTTCTCCTATCATTTGTGCCTGCCGAATTAATGTTCTGGGAAATAGACCACGGTGGTCATGAACGCGAAAAGAGTCTCATTAGACTCAGCCAGACGACGATGGCTCCATAAACACAGGGAGTTATTCTTACCTATGCTTCCATCAGCGACCTTCTTCGAGCACGTCGAGAAGGGCCTCAAGACGTCGAACGATGATACGCCCTACATCCCTCTTCACGAACTAGATGAGCAACCCAAACTGATCAAGAATGGCACTATGAAGGATTACCAGGTCCGTTTACCATTGTGCCAGGCTTTCTGTGCACTGCCTAATTGAATGTAGCTTCACGGTTTATCATATCTGGTGTGGATGTATAATAATGGTATGTTGTTTACGTTACATGACTATTGGAAAATGTTTGACTCTTGTGGCAGGTATGGGCTGCATCCTAGGAGACGAGTGCGTACATATGACAGGTCTTGAAAAAACCTATTAACTTTGCCTGTACAGAATGGGACTCGGTAAAACACTTCAGGTAAACTAATTCATACTCGTAGCCATTTTACATAAATGACCCGGGTACCCAGACTTTATCGCTATTAGCGTACATCAAGGAGCAAGCGAAAGGTACTGAAGTTCTTATTGTCACTATTTCTGATATAATCTGACACTTGTTTGGGCAGGCACACAGGATCCACATCTCATTATATGCCCACTATCTGTCCTGTCCTCTTGGCTCGGAGTACGTCATATGACCAGTACTTCATACAATATCTCAAAAGTGTTTCAGGAATCAGCCAGATGGGTGCCATCACTGAAGACTCTACGGTTCCATGGCGAGGCATCAGAGCGAGCTCGCATTAAAGATAAGATTCGGGCAGGAAATGAAAGCTTTGATCTTTGTATCACAACTTACGAAGGTGAGCACCCCAGCCGAGTTCTCGAATTGCACAGCTAAACTCGTGGGTTAGCATTTGTTGCGGAAGATAGTTGGTTCAAAACTCGACGTTGGACGTATTGCGTTTTGGACGAAGGACACCGCATTAAAAACGCTGACACCAATTTGGCTCATAAAGTGCAAGGCATAGGAGCACTCTATAGACTTAGTGTGTTCTACCTGACCTCCTCCTCCTCAATCAAGTACTAAAATGAGCCCGTCTAGTCTTAACAGGTACTCCAGTTCAGAATAACTTGGTCGAGTTATGGGGTTTACTTCACTGGCTTTACCCGACTGTCTTCACCCTTGCTTCCGAACGACTATTCAAAGAGTCTTTCGATCTTTCGCGCGGGTCGTACTCTTTGCCTTTCCTTAAAGCCGCGCAAAATCTACTCGCTACAATAATGCTACGACGCACGAAGGCAAACGTGGAGTTCAGCGTGCCAACTCGGGAGGAACTGACGGTCTTCATACCCATGACGGAAGCTCAGAGGTTTTGGACGTATAGATTGCTGACCCGCATGGACACCATGGATCTAAAAGAGATATTCACGACAAAATTGGAAGATAACCCGATGGATCAAGGGCGGAAGGAAGTCATGTCACATTTGGCGACTCAAATGAAGAGGAGTAACAGCGGTGAAGCTAACCGTACGTTCTACCGTTCTTCAGAATATACACCATCTAATATGACTTCATTAGAGTATAAAAAGCTTATGAACTTGCTTATGCAGTTGCGAAAAGTCTGCGACCAGTAAGCCTGTCATATATTCTGTCAAATATTTCAGTCATATTGACCGAATGACAGTCCATATCTTCTCAAAGACTCAATGCCCGAGCCTTATAATCTTGGCGAACACATCATTGCCTCTTCTTCGAAGATGATTGCTATCGACAAATTGCTGGCCGATATATTACCAACAGGGGACCGTGTTTTGATTTTTTCTGTGAGTTACCCAGGCTTCTTGGTGAGACCACACTCCTGATGATCATTCCTGGTTTCAGCAATGGACTTCGTGCGTCTCTGATCATTGCTGCAATTATAAAGCAAAAACTAACGTTTGCTTGCCATCAGCATGTTAGACATGTTGGAAGACTTCTTAGCGTACCGAAATATACCCTATGCACGACTGGATGGTGGAACGACACGTCCCCGACGGACCCTTGACATCAAACTTGTGCGTATCGATTATGTTTCTCTAGATACTAGGCTAATCCCTGCACAGTTTCAACAAGAGCAATCTCGTGAGGACAACGGCACCTCGTTCATGATTTCAAAATCTAAACTTCTTCAATTCAGCATATAAAGTCTTTCTGATCTCCACCAAGGCTGGAGGGCTTGGTGAGCACCCATCAATATGACCGTGACCTGATACTGATTTGGTATGTAAGGTATTAATCTCACCAAGGCAAACCATGTCATAATGTGCGATTCCGACTGGAATCCGCAGGTATGTTAGCAGCTTCTAATGCGATTAATGCTAAACCTTCTTTGCTTTCAGAACGACCTTCAAGCTATAGCCAGAGCGCATCGAATTGGCCAAACGAAGACTGTGAAAGTATACCGCCTGATTTGCCGCGGAAGTGTTGAGGATCAGATGCTTTCCCGCATCTACAAGAAGATGTTCCTGTCTTTCAAAGTTATGGGTGGCTCCGACAACCCAACGAACTCCGATAATAGCCAACTCGGGCGCTCGGAAGTCATGGATATCCTGCGCAAGGGCACCAGTGCTCTCTCACGGGCCGATGATGGCATGGAGTTGTCAGCCTTCCTCAACGCTCCTATCGCCAAGGTGCTGGATCATTCGCGGTCACTCGATAACATCCGGGATGCCAAGATGAAGAATGAACTCAGCGCTCAAGGCCTGGATGTTAAAGTTGAGATTGACGAGAAATTGCTCCTTGATGCCGATGCGGAAGAGCGTAAATTGCTGAGCGGTGTGGAGCAAGTTCAAAGTCGACTGTTTGAGGGCAAGGTTATCTCCAGGCAGAATAACAAGGAAATAGCGGACGAATGGAAAGATTTGCAAAAGCGAGCGCGAACGGACCGCCTCGTCATCATCGATGGCATTGCTGTTATCGCAGATCACGTTGCCTCGGTACGTGAATACGTCCGATGGGTTGAGTGATATACTAACTATCTAATGTCTCCAACAGGCAGGAGGAGAAGTAAGGGCCGCCGCTCAGAAACGTTCTAGGCAAATCCATGAGTGGGAAGACTACTGCAACCACTGCCGTGACGGCGGAAACCTCGTCCTTTGCTCGAGTTGCCCTCGAGGTATACACATGGTACAACTCCATGTGACTGTCAACTGACTGTTCTCTCTTGTCTAATAGTATTCCATGCAAAGTGTCAGGGACTGACACAAGCTGAAATCAAAAGGCTGCCAGGGCTGCCATGTAGTCAGCATCAGTGTTCCATTTGTGAACGCAACACTTCTCAATCTGGTGGCATGCTCTTCAGGTAGGCAATGCATAGTGTTGCTTTGCGTGCCGATGTTTGTTTACACTGGTGCCATCACAGATGCCAAACATGCCCTCAAGCTTTCTGCGAGGACTGCCTTCCGGACGGCGAGATTGATGCCATCGGTGACGTCTTGCCCGAATTGTAAGTTTTTAGCGATAGCCCCGCCCAATCCCCCACTGACTGTATATCTCCTTCCCCAGTGCTGTATTGGGGTACATGGCCAAATCCAATGCATACTACATTCGCTGTCACGACTGTCATGAGCACTTCAGAGAGAATCCCAGCGACTGGCAAGCGTGGCAGAAGGAGATGCGCGAAACGGAGGCGAAGCTGGAGGCCATGTCTGCGAACGACATATGAATATAGATTTTAGGGGCGTACATACTAAGAACACGATCTCGTATACTTGTAGTGGAAATTTTGATATTATTGATACAATACACTCTATCTTTAAACGCGTAATACCCTCAGAAAACAGAGCGAACGGTAGCCTTTTGTCATATCAAGTCTGCGTAGCACCGACACCATTTCACAAATCCAAGCTCTATTACCATTCAAGGCACCATTCAGACAAGGTTTAAGACATTTTAAAAACATCAATACGCAGGAGTATGTCTATGTGCAACGAAGGGTATATAATGCAGGTATGCAGCCGTGTCCACAAGTGTATCGTCTATCATGTTCCAACAACAAGTGATAAGAAACGACAGGGGAGCGGGTACGAAAATATAAATCCATTAATTCACTGTCAATATGTAAAGCAAAGCTCATAGCACAACTACCTCAGTCTAGATCTGCAACAGTCCGAATACGAGTCCACATGCTTTTTAGAGCAGGAAGGCAGCAGCCGCGAGGCCGGCGAAAAGACCGGAGCTCGCGACAACACGTCCGGCACCGTTGGTGCTCGCAGCGCCGGCAGCACCGGTGGAGCTGGAGGCGGTTGCTCCCGCGGAGGACGCACCGGCCTTGGTGGTGCCCGCGCCGGGGGTTGCGGTTCCAGTGCCGGTCGCGGTGGCCGCGCTGCCAGAAGCAGAGGCGGTTGCAGATCCCGCCGCTGACGCGGAGCCGAAGAGCTGGGCGGACGAGTAGGTCACGCAGTTGGACGACGCGGGGATACGGGGTGTCCAGGGGAGGGTGGACGTCGCGGGGAGCACGCTGGGCTGCGACCAGGTGAGGGTCTGGCCGTTGGAGGTGTATGTGCCGACGGGGTCCTGGAGCTCACCCTCGCAGCTTGTGAACTCGCCTGGGGTGTAAGTCGCGGGCATATTGTACTCGCAGCCGAGCAGATCGAAGATGCTGTGGGTACTAGGTTAGTGATTGACGTATGAAGAGTGAGATGAATGGCGTACTTTTGGCAGTAGTTGGGCGAAGTGATTGTAGGGTCGCAGAGCTTGATGCAGAATGTGCCGGACCCAACGAAGTTATTCCAGCTGGTCACTTGCATGTACGTAGTGTTGTCACCGGTGGGCATGCCGGTCGAGTATACGAGGCCACCGATGGGGTTGCCGAGCAAATCGGCACCGTGGGGGTCGAGCTCTCCTCCGTAATCAGCCGAGTTCAGGTTGATGCCAGTCTGGTCGAAGAGACCAGTGACCTGGATGTAGGCGGAGGTCTTCATGAACTGGGCAGCAGTGATAGAACCCGGGGTGATGATACGGGTACCGTGGCCGTCTTGTGTGCAGTATGCAACAACAGCAGCTTCGACGTCACCAATGGAGCCATTGTTAACGGGTGAGCCCCAGAGACAGAAGTCAGCCTGTGGAAATAGTTAGCTAAGTTTGCAAATGGAGATGACGTGACGCACCAAAGAGTTGACAACCATGGTCTGGCACTGAGATGCGGCACCCTCAGTAGTGGAGTTGCACTCATTGTAACCGGACTGAGGTCCACGGCCGATGGCGTAGGGGTTCACCTGACATAATGCGGTTAGTATAGGGCAAACGAGAATCAATACGAGATAGCTACCTGGTAAGGAATGGCGCTGTAGGGGTACTGGTAATCGGTGAGGGGCAGAGGCGAGGTGGTCTCGTAAGTGGTGGCAGCGGCGGCGGCCCGCTTGGCAAGGTCGTGGTGAGATGACGGTGTGCGCTTGGCAGCAGGTGCTGAAGTAATGGAGGATGCATCCTCGGCAGCGAGAACGGGGCTAAAAGAGTGGACAGCGACGAGAGCCGCAGTAAGGAAGATGCTTGCAACCATTGGATTAATTGAAGGTGAGTAAAGCAAGGACTATAAAGTGTCGGGAACGTCGACGGCGACGAGAAGAGGGAGGGGGAGGGAAGTTGTTGTGTTGCCAGCCATCGCGACAGCCTTTTATTTGTACTGGAACTATTTTTGGGAATTATGTTACTGCACAAACAACTCAAAGCAAGCGCGGTGGCAATGTTCAGTTTACTCAATCACCGTCGGCAAATTTCACGTAACCTCAGCAAATATTATCTATGTACCTGCCGCATCACTATTGTAGCTGGCAGCGTGTTAGGAAGGCTGCAATCCTCACAGGAAAAACATATGAAGTCGAGGTTTGAATGCTGGCCACTTGTTCGTCTAACGGCATCACTAGTACTAGCGGCGCCCCGTCGCTAAGACCCTGCCCTTTTGACTCCAACTTCCATCAGCATCATCACCCCCAAAATGGAGGCCTTGACCATGCGCCAGGCTGGTTTCCGAACTAATGCCTGGCGTTCATGGTTTGATTTCGACTGTCCAGTGCTCATCGTCCGGTGCCGCTTGTGCCCGCCTCATCTGCTATCGGAACCGCAAGGGTAATTGATCGCGCTGGCATTTACGTCCCGCCCTGCGACCAAGTACGGCTATCTTCCTTCCAATTGCATCGTGCCCTATCGTGCCTGTCCTGAATAGAGTCTGATGCGCAACGCTATGTTTAGGTGCAATACAAATTATGGCAACCCCCGCTGGCGCGCGGCGTTGCGATGTCGGCACAGGGGCGGCAAAGCGGCGGCACGCGCCCACGGACTTGCCAGGGCTCCCGAATCGACACCGTACGAGCACAATCTCACTTTCTTGTCGCGGTACTCACTGGACAATTGTATTTGTATTTGTTGCAAACCGCCCAGGAATTTCGCTGCCATTCATCGATATATGACAATTAGAGACATCGAGGCACTTTCCCTTTCTTGCAGGCTAGGAGACTTCCTTGCCACTTATGCCCGTTCTCATTACGACACAGCTGAATACATCGCTTGGAAGTGCCTCGAACGCTGGTATTGTCTCGTAGCTACAAGCCGAATGCCCTGCCCTACGACTCTGCCCATCCCTCCCCGCCGATTGCTCAAATTACCAAACAATACACGCAAATCAAAGTTGATTTACTTGGAAGCGTCGCCCTTTGAAGAGCCTAATAAACCACCCATCAGTTCAACGGTCATTCTTTGTTACTCTTGACTGACCTACTGACCTCTGAATAATTTTAGCCCCTGAGTCTTTTTCGACACCGCCGAACACGTCTCCTTTCGAGGGAGAGCAGGTGTTTGCCCGCTATACCCGTACGACGAAGATAGCGCCGCAAAGGCGGCTTCGAAGTCCTTCGTCGACTTCTGATGAGGCTGTGGTAATTGCTCCTTCAGACAGCTGGGTGACGAGAAGCTGGTTGTGGCGGGATCGTGGTCTTTCTCCTGCTCGAGGAGCGGCCTCGTCGAAGAGAACGAGCCCCTCGCGGACTGCGTATCAGGAGGCATGCCGTGGGGATTGGGCGGCAAGCGATGGTTAGGGTGAATGTAAGCAAAGGTAGTGCCGAAGTTCATTCAAAGTCGCAGGAGGTTTGAAAGCAAGAGATGGCGCCAATCTCAAGCATCGTGAGCGTCTTAAATGCATTCCAGTGTCCTTCTCGCGAGCCAACCCGCAACCCTGGGCTGCAGTGGCTTCATGATCTATCATCACTCAGCTGAGCAGTCAAGCGGACCCTGGGCGGAGGGTCTGGGTGACAGGCTGATGTTCGAATTCGGGGACAGGCACTAGGGTTCGGTGGCTGAGTGGTTCGACTTCTGGAAGCACGTGAGTGTTCTACTGGAATGTCAAAGCTTGTAAAGTGTGGCCATATTGGGCTATACAGACGCGACAAAGAGGTCGAAATTCTGTTGAAGACCGACTCATTACTCTCGAGGAACGATTTAGGACCCGGGAACAACATTTTACAACTCTTGAGACCAAGTTGATTAACATCGATGCAAAGACTGGGAACACCGAAGGGAATGTGGAGTATCCGAGGATGATGAAAACGAGCGAGTTGTTCCAAAAGACTGCCTGATGATAAATTTTAAATAGAAGAGTACAGTACTCATTTAATGCTCAGTGACTGTAATCAAGAATATTTCATCTCGGAGTCCCACCATGAGTAACGTACAATTTCACTGTTGAATCTATGCACTACAATGGCTTGTTATATTCTATGTTGGCTGTGTTCTATAGGTGAGACTCGTAAAGATATGATCCCGATTAATCTAGCATTTCCGTAGTATAACAATTCTAATCTAAACTTTGTCATTCTGGTTGAGCTCGCGCTCCTCGGCTGCTAGTTGTTTTGCTATCTTCAAATCAATGCAAGGTGCAAACGTGCTCCCTGCGCGAATCCGGGGACCGTATTTGTAAAATAGGAAAGGGCTGGGGGTCAGTATAAGGCCGACACAGGCCACCAAGGTCGACGCCCAGTTGACTCCAAGCTGCAGGGATCGCATGAGTAGCGGTTTCACGAAGATAACCAGTCTTAGACTCACTGCTCCGTACATCTGTACCGTAAAAAGCGGGAAGGCAGCAGCTACCGCTGACCGGCACATGACGTTTGCGGCGAACGCCGAGGCGCTGTACGATCTGCAAGACAAACATCAGTCACAGCCGCCGATTGTAGATTGAAGCAGCACTCACAAATACGTGTCAACCAGATAGCCTAGTAGAGAAGAGAAAATCAGACTGATGGACAGTCCAATCAATATGAGGCCGAGAGCTGGAACGACCCAGTGTACGCTCGCGTACTGCCCGGCCCAGCCAAACCACAGTGCACCAATGACCAGCGAAGGGCCCGCAATCATGGCGCCATACAAACGTTCTTCCGGAGGCGGGAAGCCTTTCCACTTCGGCATGATAACTGCATAGCGGCGGGCGAATAAGAAATTAATGAAGGCACCGAGACACGTCCCAACCCCGACGCCCAGGAACATGAGGCCGTCGGCGCCGAGACCGAAATGTCTCTTTTCGACGAAGACAATTGGAACTGCTTCAAAGACTGCATTCGAAGACAAGTCAGCAGTGGAATTCACGGAGGGAAAGGGTAACGCACGAGCATATAGAAGGCCGTAATTGAATGAGAGATATATAGTCACCAAAACTAAAATGGGCTCCTTGTATAGCATATAGAATGGCCGATACAGTGTTCGATGCAGGACACCGCGCGGTGACCAATCGTGTTTCTCGTGCTCCGCATATAACGCCGCATTCTTTTCCGGTTCTGCTTTACGAAGGCGTTCAGCCTGAGTGTTGTATCAGTTTGGCGTTGAATGGATAAAAAGAAGGATGCCGACCTTTCTTTGCAAGAGAACGGGCGCAAAGGTCTCTGGCATGAAGAATCCTACCAGTATTGTGCATAGCCCTGATAATATCATCATAATCCAAAATACCCACCGCCATCCCAGATAGCTTATCGTAAGGCTAGAGGCAGTATTAGACTGTATTTCATCAAGATAGCAGAGGTTGCTTTCTCACAAGCTGCCAACGATAGGACCACATACAGGACCGATAAACACGCAAGCCACAAACAGGCTGACTGCAATTCCGCGTCGTGCAGGGTCCCACATATCTGCCATAACACCTGGACGCAAGGAAGCATCAGCCTTTGACAAAGACATTATGAAGCGAGATACAAACCACTGCAGTTGGTCAGAGGCGCAGAGGCAAACACGCCGGCCAGAAACCTTGTGATGAGCAGAGTTTCGACATTGGTGGCGAGAGATTGTCCGAGGATGAAGAGCGTAGAGCAGATCATTGAGACACGAAATACTAGTTGGCGACCCAGGAGCTCAGAGCCAGGGCCCCATAAGATTGGGCCTGTAATTTGATATTTGAGCAAGCTCGTGTCATAGCAAAGATTCCAGGACATACCTGCGATATAACCGACAAGAAAGAGTGAAGCTTCAGGAAACATCAGATGGGTTTGCTCGAATGACAAACTGGCCACGCACTGACTAAATCTGCAACCTCCGTAGACATTTTGAGATCCTTCGCCATATAGTTAATAGCCGAAGAGGGAGCCGACGATGCAAATGTGCTGCAGTAAATGAGTGAGCGTAGTTGATAGCACTGAAAGGAAGCCACCCACACGTTCAAGGTGGTAATGCAGCATAAACACGTTAGAAACCATCGAAAGGCTGAACTCCAGTTCTTTGGGTTAGCTGGGTCATCAGGGCCGTCCCAAGTCACGACATTAGAATCTGAATCTTCTTCAGGCGGTGCAGGTATCTTGTCTGCCTTAGGATCATGTGGATCGTCTCCCGCATATTCTTCAATATCATGCTCCTCATTTGCTATCTCTTCATCCAGTTCAGCCCTGTCTGCTATAACCCGACGGGATTGCGCTTCATGATCCAGCAAGGTGAAAGAGGATCGAGCAGTAGGTGACATCATTTCGCCTTCATTGGTTTCGGGCGACTCGGCGGGGACAGGTGAAGCTGAGTTAGAAGCCGAGGGGCCAGTTTCAGAGGAACTTAAAGCCATAGTAGCAGCGCGAAGGTTGAGAGAACATGGGCAACCCTTTATACGACAGGTTGTGAGACGCTGCCAGTGGGTGAACAGTCAGTGCAAGGTTTGCAATCCGTTTGTCACGGTCCGGGCCCGACACCGAGTTTCCGGTCACAGTAAAGCCGAGTGCCGGTTGATGTGAGTCTCTGCGTGGTCGTCTGCGGTTCGAGTTGCGGAGAGTGGTTGATGAGTGGCCAGATGATATGGAGGATCATCGGAAGCAAATGCTCGTTTGCACATAAATTTAGGAACTAAGATCCATCCGTTATTTTGACGATGAGACCTCCCTCACAAATCCCTCAACATGCCCGGCAACTTCTGCAGGCGTTTCCAGTGGCAGCAAATGACCTTTGCCCTCCAGCACAACCATAACTGCATGCTGAATCCTCTGCACAACTTCCGCTTTCACCCTCTCGACCGTCTCCACCTTGTCAAGTCCGCCGGCAATCACCAGTGTCGGCACCTTGATGTTCTTCGCCTCGTTCGCCACATCCTCGCTCATCCCATACTCCGGCCACGCCTTCTTCGCGAACGAATTTCCCTTCAACATGTCTTGTACCGTTATCGCCACGATCTCATCCGTCAGCTTCGAGGCCGTGAGGACGTTCTGTGTGACGAACTCTGCGGCTCCAGCATTGTTGTAGGCCGATATCTGTTGCTCCCTCATCTCCTCGGGCAGAACCAATGGCGTAGATGGTGCTGGCGCAATAAGAATAAGGCCTCTGAGCCCCTGGACCGCCCCTCGACCTGCGACCAACTGTGCGACTTTCCCACCCATAGAATGACCTAGCAGTATAAAGTCTTTGATCCCTAGCTCAGCTATCACGGCTTCGACGTCGCTGGCAAGGATCTTGATGGAGTATGCGTCGGCGATTTGGGGACCAGTTGAGTCACCCCACCCCCGGAAATTGATGGCGACGCTGTGGTGAGCGGGGAGGTGTTCTATGACTCCGGAAAATGTGCTAGAGGAGCCGCCCCAGAAGTGCAGAAACACTAAAGTAGGGCCCTCGCCTTGGGAAGGACCGGAGGAGACCACTTTGAGAGTGGTCTCTGGGTTGATTGTATGGAAGGTGGTATGAGCCATTGGTGAAAGAGTTTGGCGCGTTGTCTGTGGTAACGTTGTTAAGTAATAATATGAGGTGTTGATGGTTTTCTAGGGATGACTGCGGGCCTATATATATAGCAGATTTCTGGGTATGGGTACAGGCCCAATTGGAATGTTGAAGAAGACCGCCACGCACTGGCCAACGGCGGTTCGAGTCATCTGGGTGGAGAGGTTTGAAATACCGACGTTCGGAAGTCCGCGGTCTCCGCGGCCGTGATGCATGATGCCCGACGCCGAACCATTGCCAAAGGGCGGTCTGAACTCGAAAGTAAGCGCAATGAACCGCAGTGTCAATTGGTGGCTTCATTACCTCCTCAGGTATCGCATAGCGAATCAGAGGAGAAACTGACTGCCACGCCAACTCCGCGCAGGCGATCCAAGCTATCCCCAACCACTGTTCCCGACGATTTCAAGCGCTCCTCATCTTCCGCTAAGCAGCGTATATGCACTGACTCGAGGACGTCGGGTTTGGAGCATTTCCTCGATATCATGGCATCCGCAAAGGCTGCAATGTCGGAATCCTGTCCCCTAGGATTGAATTGGATCGAGATTTGCCGCAGCAGAGGAACGATCATTGGCATGTTGAGATTGGGTGCAAGTTGACTGATAAGGTCATCATCCATGCAGCGGGTGTCTGTTCCGTATATGAGAAGCATCTTCAAACCCGGTACGGCTTGAAGAAGTCTCACCAAGTCTCTGCCACTGGGATTCGCATGATCAGGGCCGCGCGTTGAAAGGGTTAAACGGGATATTGGGCTACGTGATAGAAGACACAAGAGTTCTTCCGATGTTGTCCAAATAGTCCTCGATTGGTGTGCAATACGAGAGTTGACTTCGCGCAGCATAGGAAGCTGCAGCGCATCAAAAACGGTCATAGGGGTGCCATTTTCGACCTGCAGTGAAAGGTGCAACAACTTTGGAAAGATGATTGAGCCTTGGTGGTGATATCCATAGTCGCGGCCATAGTACGGGAGTTCAACTGTGTGAGGGTTTACGCCCTGCTCAAACACACCAAGAACCACCTCGGGCCGTGTGATTCCTCTTAAATTGAGGATATGCAGTTGATTCCAAGGAATCCCTAGATACTCGAGAGAACCAGGAATTGGCTCTAGACTAATGAGAGTCTCGAGAGCAGCCGCTTGAAGAGTCCTCTCCTGAATTTGCGAGTAGTGACTGAGCATATTTCTTAAAGGCCCGGTACCTACCACCCTCTTGCGCATCGCTATTGTGATGGATAACGGATGACTGCCAGCTCGTTGGAACCATATGTTCATCAGCTTCGCATCTTAAATCGCATTATCTGGTGGCAAATGAATTTGAATATCTGACCAGATCCAGGGAAGTGCTAGAGCAGCATTGTGCCAGGTGCGACAAACGTTCGCCAGAATCAGTGGCCCCCGATCGAGACGATTTTTGCGAGAAACATTGGGCAGCACTAGGTAGTGCCTGAATACCATATAGAGGAGCTCTGTGGGAAGTTTTCGTACAGGCGCTATCAAAGAAGCATGCTTCTTTGCAAAAAATTGGAGCTCTTCGCGCCGGCGCCGCATGTCGACTAGCACAGTCGTAATGCGGGTAATCTCGTCTTCGAGTCGCGATAGTCGGAAATGAGCAGCATCCACAAGCTCCCGAACCATGTTGGTTTCGAAGACAGGTAGCGCCCCGATGGAAGAAAGTAGGTCAGGAGCGACCGATTTTGGTATCTGCGCGTCCGCTCTCTCCAGGGGTAAATAATTGCATTTCTCGCAAAGCGTGATGGGAGTACACATCTTGAAGTAGTTCAGTGAGCATTTGTGATTCAAACTTAGGGACTCACAATGGATCGAATACCGCTGGTGATTTCCAGGATGATTAGGATAAACAAGAAGTACTACGAGTCGTCACGGTACTAAGGTCAGAAACACCGTGGCAGGCTCCGCTGGTCGGAGTCCAAACTTTTGGTACTGCTTCCGCTATGGCGAGCCCGGAGCCGTAACTTCAACTTCAACTTGTACTGTTGGTACATATGCACTCAACGGCTCATTCGGAATTCTATGCTAATAATCTATATATACTGTACAATAGCGCTCGCTCATAGATTAGACAGGCTATAAATCTTGATATCAGGTTGATAGTGAAGATATAGAAATTAGTTGGACGTAATTTATACGTCCTATAAGCAATCGTGGATATTAATGGGCACGGATGGGTGTAGGACTCGAATACTAATGCTCAGAATCCTAGATGATGGAATCAAACGGCTTGTTGTCATCATACGTAAAAAGTAAGGGGAAGACAAAAAGACGACCAAGTAATACAGATCGTTACAGCAAACGGCAGACTGATAGTCGCCTCGCGTTTTGAATTCGATTCAGTCCCACGTCATCTGATGTCAGTGCGCTCGCCACCTAACGCCATCTTTCCTTTATTTGTCAAACATTTACAGAAACTTCCCAGGAATTGAGAGGAAATTCAGGATCACATGTTGGTTAGGTCAGGTGGGTGCAAACAAAATTTCAAAACGCGAGGCGACTATCAGTCTGCCGTTGGCTGTAATAGTGGGAAGGCTTGAGCAGATATCGAGTCTGAACATCCGTCAATACAAGTCGCGCTAAACAAACCAAGTGGCTGAACAAGTATTCCTGCTACCATATCTCATTCATCCATGTAACCCCCTGTCTCGTACCCATCCGTTTATGGTACTCACTTTTTGACAGCAGTCGGCATTTGTATATGTGTTGACGAAAATCGTACCAGAACGTCTGGGGCAGTTCGTCAGCCCCACCTGTGGTCTTGTCACGCCTGTCACAGTCAAATTTCTCCTTCCACCATATCCTTTGCTTTCCAACGACACGAGTAAGTATTCAGTGGCCCTCTGGAACATCTAATAGCATGCCCCGATGCACCGAGCGAAAAAATGATCGGAAATGCACAATTTGAGCCATGACAATGATGAAAACAGTGAAAGCATTGTCCGCTAGCCAAGATGATACTGACAAGAGAAAACCGAGATAAAAAAGCTGGAACAGAGCCTGAATAAGCCTACCATGACACTGAATGCATAAAAATCGGGTGAAGAGTCGATGTGCTGAGGTAGACGCATGAGCGTGACAAGACCACAGGTGGGGCTGACGAACTGCCCCAGACGTTATGGTGCGATTTTCGTCAACACATATAAAAACCCCGAAAGCTGTCAAAAAGCAAGCACCATATACGGATGGGTACGAGACAGTGTAACCCCCACAATTTTCACATATCGTCGCCTGTCTGGTTCGTCAATCAGCTCTCAACAGCGTAACCACTACATCTTTCTTCTGCAAGTGAATTAAACTGTGCCCCTCCACGGATTGTGGTGATTGCAGGCGATCCAAGTCTTCTTCGCGGCAGTGTATATCCACTGATCTGAGTACTCCTGGTTGAAACATAGCTCGGGACTTCATAGCTTCCGAGAATGCAGCAATATCGACATCGGATGTGTTTGTATGATATCGAAATTGGATATGGTTTAGGAGGGGTGCTATCATTGGTTTTGCCGCATCGTAGGCCATGCAAGTGAAGAGCTTTTCAGTCATGCATCTAGTATTTGGGCCAGATAGAATGAATGTCTGCAGCTCTAGTAAAGCATGAAGAATTTGAGCCATATCTTCGTCGCTAGGGCTAGCCATGTGGTCTCCATGCGTCGTGACCGTCAATTTAGAAATCGGGCTGCGCGACAGGAGGGCTAATAAATGTGGAGAAGTATGCCAGCTGTCGATCCTTCGATCTTGCGGAATGAAAACGCTGACCTCGCGCAGTGCGGGTAGCTGCAATGCAGAGAAAACGCGCCCAAACAAGTCTGCGGTAGGGTGGGCAAAAGCTACTGTCGAGGGTTGAATGTGCAGTTGGTTTAAGTGTGGTAGAGAGACCGAGCGTCCAGCGGAACGACGAGCAGGGGTCGGACCAGGATCACCCGGTTGATAATGATATGGGAGCTCAAGAGTTTGGAGATTGGCACCCACTGCCAGTAGATTTAGAACTGTCCGAGAACTGAAAGTATTGAGCACCAAACCAAGGATACGATCCAACGGCTTTTCAGGAATATCCTTCTTTTTAAGGATGAGAGTGCGAAGATTAGGGGCTTTTCGAAAGATGTCAGAGTGGTCGGTGCCGGAGACACAAGTGATGGCCAAAGATTGAAGAATCGGGAAATCAACCGGGCTGTTCAGAAGCTCCGAACTCATCCAAGTGGGCAACCGCGTGGTATCGATGAATCGGCAGCGATCTGCGACAGAGATGAAGGTTTTGACGATGGGCGCATAAATGTCCGGTGAGGAGGCTGTTTCACTCCATGCCCCAGTGTTAGACACAATGATGGATAATGGATTTTTCCCGGCGCGTTCAAGCCATAAGCGTATCATCACCATATCTCCAGTCACAGAATGTGGCAAAAATTCAAAACGAATTGTCGACCAGATTGCGGGAAGCGCTAATGCCGCATTTCGCCATGTGCGAGAAACACTCGCCAGAATCATCGGTCTTCGATCGAGATGAAGGTTGGAAGAAGGGTCTAGGCCCGCGACGTGGTGCAGAAACACGAGTTGTAAAAGCTCTGTAGGAAGTCTCCAGATAGGCACCATCATGGATGCGCGATGATCTGCAAATGTGTGGAGTTTTCCGCGCCTGCTGCGTGAGATATCGGGTGCATCTGCCAAGGGGTCCGGGTCCGCAATGCGATCAATCTCGGCGTCAGGTGGGGCAATTTTGGAGTGTGCAACATCGACGGTCCCCAGAGCCCTGTGGGGTTTGTGGCCACATAGCTTGAGAGCGGCAGCATTGGGCATTTGTGCGATCGCCTCGGTGGGGGACGAACACCCACAGGTTTGGGCCGTTGGCAAAGCGGACTGGTAGCAGGTATCTTCATTCCTGTGAAGTATTGCATATGTGTTACAATGGACAGGGCGTTTATGGTGGCTTACATGAATGCGTTGAACAGAATTCTAGTACCTTGAGTGAGTTGATGAGGACTCGGAAGACTAGAGTAGCAGGAAAGTGAGAAAATATGCACCCGTGTTGGGACCGAGAATAAAACTGAGCAGACTCAGGTCGACTTCTACGTCGGAGATTCAACTTTCTTCCTGCTTCCGATCCGATATGTGGCAATCGTGAGTTGAAATCGTTTCACAGTGCATTAATGGAGTACGGTAGATGGTTGTGCGCAGGATCTTGTTGGCTATCCAAGCGAATTGTCGCGATCTGCGTCGCAACCATCGCCTGCTGCCGCGCGTTCGCCATCTTCTTCGCGATCGTGAGGTCGATGCACGGCGAGTGCACGGCGCGAATATTAATGTGCTCCTCGCGCGGATGTGCGGGCCGAACTTGTAGAAGAGGAACGGGCGCGCGTGAGCAGCAGCTCCTAGCAGCTCGAGCTCGCGCCCATGACGCACGGAGAAGCGGAAGGGGCCGACCGCCGGGTCCAAGATGTCGGCCAAGACACCACCTGCGAGATTGACTTCTCAAAATCTGCCGAGTTGCGCTCTAAAAATTCAATTTTAGGGTGACCTCGTCTCCTGTAGACTATACAAAGTAAAATGACATCGCTGCGTAAGTTCGTACATAATATATATCGTGAAGAAAAAGTAGTCAAGAACTATAGGTGGCCGACCAAACAAGAGTGGAGCGAGAGTGGTACATTCCTTGTGTCCCCAAGGGTTTAACAAAATGCAGATAGATGCGGGGAAGCAATGGGCGTGAAATACAACGGTATATCATGCCGTCTTGTTCTTGAATCGTAGGAGAGGGGCCAGACCAGATAGCGCGCAGGCCTTTTGCAAGAACTCGTGCTGGATTATCGAGATCAGTTAGAAATAGTAGAGCGAGATGTAAGGGGAAGCTGACCTCAAGCAGTTCATTTGCGGTGGCCCGACTCCTGACATCTACACATAGGCAGACGCTCAGGAAGCTCTTCAATTCTCGGCTGAGTGCCTCGGGTTTTTTCAGAGTTGGTGTCCCGTTCGTCGCAATAAGATACAGCGCCTTGAGAGGCTCTTCGTCGAGATAAGGTGGCTCGTTCTCAATCATCTCGATTGCCATGATGCCCAGTGACCAGATATCGACCTTGGCGCCGTACTCCTTCTGCTTGACGACTTCGGGTGCCATCCAATACGGAGTGCCCACCATAGTTGCGCGCTTGGACTTTTGGTCCGTGAGTTTGGCACAGAATCCGAAATCAGCTGTATAAGCCTGTCAGTGATTAGTATATATTTGTAGACTGAGCACGTACTGATCTTCACACGGCCTTGAGCATCAAGAAGGACATTGTCAGACTTGATGTCTCGATGGATGATAGATTGGCTGTGGAGATGGCCCAAGCCCTTGCACGTCTGTACAATTATATTCAGCGCCGTTTTGTGAAACAAAGAGCCAGCGCATACCTCTAAACTGATGCTGGAGATCTGGTCTTCCTCCATCGTGTTGTTCTCAATAATGTCAGTCAGCGCACCGCCTTCCATATACTCCATCACGACCCAAAGCTCGCTGTTCTTGACAAGATAACTCTCCAAAAAGTTGACGATGTTTGGATGCTGCGATTCCTTCATGACAAGAATCTCATTCACGATGAGCTCCTTGCGAGGCTGGTGAGCGAGGTCCATCTCCTTAATCGCGACCTTCTTCCCTGTTGCAAGCGTTTTCGCAACGTACACATGTCCAGAAGCACTAGGTGGTAGATTGACCGGTCAGCGCGCGAGGTTCAACCACGGCCGGCAAATAACTCACCCCTGACCAACTTTTTTGATCTTGCTGTACAGGAGCTTAGGATCATCATCACTGACAACGTTCCTCAGCTTCTCCATTATTTGCACCTCCGTCATCGTACTGATCCGCTTCTCCTTCTCCTTTGGCTTTTCCAGAGCCGCTGCCGCTGCCGCCACGCTCCCATCGGGTTTCTTGGCGTCTTTCTCAGGCGCCTGTATCTTCACTTTAGGCCCGTCGTTCGTAGGAAGCTTCTTCGCAGGCTGCAGAGGTTTCACAGGTGGTGGCCCAGCAGTCGCCCCCGCGGGACCGGGCGCAGGTTCGGTGCTCGGCTGGGTGGTGGCAGGGGAAGATTTGGAGGGAGGCAATGCTGGCCTCTCCAATGCGGCCTCCTCCCTCTCCCGCTGCTCCTCTGCCCTCTGCCGAATCGACAGCGACTCCTTGCGCTGTGGCGGCTGCTGCCCCGGCTCGGGTGGTGGCCCCTGGGCCTTCGCTCGCAATTTGAGGTCCGCAGAAGATGGGGTGTGCTCAGGCACGGCTGGCTTGGGCTGGGCTTGGGGCGCGGGTGGCGCGGGGCGGGTGGCAGTGAGATTGGGTCGGGGTGGTGCGGGACGCGTTGCCTGTGGGCCATTGGCGTTGTTGCGATTTGCCAAGTCCGCGGCACGTGCGGCCGCAGAGGCAGGGCTGGGGTAATCTTGTCCGTTGGTCGCTGCCGGTGCGCTTTCCTGCCGCTTAGGACCAGGCCTCGGATCTCCTGCTCCGCCGAGCGGGGACATCTTCGCGCCAGCAAGGCCAGTGCCTCCGAAGCGTGCCGGAGGAGTCGAGTCGGAAACGAAAGTGTTGGAGGAGGATGCGGATGTAGAACGGGAGATGTTTTCGGTGGATTGTTCGAGTTGTTGTCGCTTCTGGTGATCAGTGTAGAATTCGAGCACTTCGAGCACGGCTTGGGGATCCTTAGCATAGTCTTCACGGGTGATCGCAGACTTGGTTAGGAGCTTGCTCCATTGATCCGGCATACCCTACAACAAGATTGGATTGTGAGTATCCTGATTGAAGAGGAAGAAATGCAGAATCACGAACAGTGAAGGCCCCAGATACAGGATCAAATCCAACATGCACTTTATGAACAAAGTTCGTCGGATTGCTCACGCCCATGAGGGGACTGCGCGAATACACATCGTCCTGCCAGTTGTAAAGCTCTTCGTCACTTCGCAAGGCGAAGTAATATCGTTTGTCTTTGGTTTCGAGCAGAAGGCAGTAGGGTTTAAGATCCGTTCGCTCGATGTTTGAAATGTCGCGTAAGAGGATGACACTCTGCTGTGGGGCAGTCTACAGCGAGGTTGATTCAGTTCCCAGCGTGGCTGTCGATCCCAATATAGGATCCAGAAGGGATGGTAATTGGCGGGCACTCACCTCACTCTTGTGGATCGCTAATGTCTGCTCCTTTAATACTAACCACTTCGGTCTCCACAGCCAACTAGCAAAGCCATCCTCCTTGATGCTAACTGTTCCACTTCTCACAACTCTTTGATCGAAATTGCCCTCGGCACTACGATTCGGGGTACCGCCAATGCCAGAGTATGATGCTGCGTACGAGGAGCCTGACGGGGATGCGGGAGTGAGAGAAAATGAGGCGTTATAGCCAGAGGAGGCTAACGCGGTATTGTTGCTGTACATTGGCTGGCCCTGGGATTGGCCGTTGTTGTCAGTCGCGCGTCGTTGCGGTGCTTGTGGTGCAGGACGAGAAGGTGTCAAGGACGACGCCGTAACGTTATATGCCATGCGTTAAGATATCGTTGAAATGGACGTGTTTACGTCTCACGAATGCGGCGTCCAGGAGGCACGCGAATGTCCTCGAATCGATAGATCAACCCGGGTTAAACCAGGTTCGGCTTTCCAAGACGGCCGGGAAATGTGAAACGAACGATAGAACCGTCTTCAGGCACCTGGTCGAATCTGGGTATACAAAGCGCAGAGAACCGAATGATGGACCTGATTGAGAATGAGAGACCGCTGAGCTGGACAGGAGGAGGCGTCCCAAACACTCAAGGATGCGCGATACAAGCAGGTCTATTTGGGATCACCTTCACCTTCACGCCACATCGATTGCCTCCAGATCTGTCAACTTTGTAGTACTCTTGCTCAACAGGTCACAAGCATCACCAGGGTAACCGTCCTCAAATTGCTCTTCGCGTACTTATTTCACTATGCCACCTCGTCGACCAAAAACGCCTCGAGGAGCCCAGTCCTTGGATAGTAATTACTTATGAGGCTGATGATCGATGAAACGCGATTGTGTCAGGAGGCGTTCCATCACAGCCGCATGCTTGTTCCTGTTCTCTCCAGCAAATGTGAACTTGCTCAACTTGAGCGCCTCTCGCCAACGCGTTGACGGGTGTACAACTTGCGCTTGTCATCACAAATAGCTGTCTTGCAGCAATTTATGTCGAAACCGATCCAGGGCGCGTCTAAAGCAAAAGCACCTCCTTCCCGAGATGGTATCATATGGCACTGCATTGCCTCTACTTAACAACATTCTGGTGGTGGCTCCTGGTGGCTCCGTCATTGGGCCTCGCCAGCACAGCACCTTCCCTGTGCATTTGTCAATGTGGTCAGGGCTTCGCAGTTAATCATGGCTTGGCTTGCGGAATCTCATCAACTGGATCCTATGGTCGCTTCAATGCTTGCCACGTCTGCCCCTTTAGGTTGTCCGAAACTGTCGCCAGTTGATCGGCTTTGGGTCTTGTGTAAGTAAGTGCAACAGACCTTTCGCGACTTCAACAATAACCATCAATGCCCCAGAGGCATGGCCACTGGTCAGGATTCCTGCTTCGACATTCGCAACTGCCGCCAGCTCTCGGACATCATCATGGGGTGCGCAGCGACGATCTTCGCGTGTATCTGGGCCGCAGATCACCGCGACATCCCCGATCCAAACCGATCGTGGTATTTTGCGCTGTGGAGTCCGATTGGCTTGACGCTGCGCGCGCTGCTGATACCGGAGTTTATGATAGGACTCGCGATGCAGCAGTTCATCATGGCTGGCGAGATTGCAGAGGAATTGGAGTCTCTTGCACAGGCAAGGGTAGACGCAGAAAGCTTCGATGATTTCGAGGAGACGCAAGGCCATGGGACAGTTAGTGTCGACGATCGTGTTACTCGAGCTTTGAGGTGGAGTGGTCTGTTTCGAGTGGGGATGAAAGAGAACAGTGTTGGGTCGATCTTAATGCAGACTACTGGTTGGATGAGAAGTCGTTATGTCGAAATTTCAACACCAAAGAGAATCCCGAAAGGCCCACGTGAGTCCCCTCTTTTCGCAATCGCCGTTGTTTTGACAATGATTTTAGAATGGACTCGGACACATGGATACTTTGTGCTCATGGGAGGGTTTTACCTGTATGAAGGACACAGTCCAATAAGGCGGCTTAGTCGCGAAGACGTCGTCGACCTCGTGAAGCGAGATCTTCTTCTCCCACCTACCGAAGCAGAAATCAACGATAAAAGCAAAGGGGACTGGGTGACCAAGGGAGTCGCACTACTGCAGATCATGTGGTTTCTCACCCAGTGCATTGCTCGCACCATCCAAGGCCTGCCCATCACTGAGTTCGAACTTGTGACAGCAGCTTACACAACGATAGCTATATGCTGCTATATCTTTTGGTGGAAGAAGCCCCTCGGTGTAGGACAGCCTATTAGGGTTTTCCACGAGCCCAATACCTCGAATAACGAAGACCCGGATGCGTTTGCCCGCGGTTTCGCCATGGTAGGCGTTAGTGGAGACGGCCAAAGCTATCAATGGCCAACTCTCTTGGCGAACGCATTTGCTCTAGCCGTCGGCGTGGTGTTTGGAGGTATCCACTGCACGGCCTGGGAATGGGCTCACCCCCACCGAACGCTCTGGCGAATATCCTCTGGAATCGTCACTGGGATACCCGGGCTGGGCCTAGTGTGGCTAGTGTATGGGGTGGTCCTAGTCCTTGTGGGCTACAAAACCCTTGTCAAATATTGGGTTCTTTACCCTGTCGCAGTTGCATCGAACTTTGTGATCTCCGGATACGCTTTCGCTCGAATTACCCTACTGACTTTGGTCGTCATGTCTTTGACCGATATCCCTCCTCTAGTATATAAATCAGTCGATTGGGTAGCACTCATTCCGCACATCTAGGTATCTGAAGCGTTCATGACTGTACTGTATCTCACCTAGAATTGATTTGATCAATTTGAGTCTGTGCTCACTGCAAATCAGGAATCCACTTACTGCGTGTTGATTATATTAATAGATTACTAGATCACAATTGAACTCAACTATAGTTGCACTCACTTGTACATATTACATAAATCAAATATACGATCTCTTGTGCTTCTACATGCACATACTTTCCTGCAGTATAAGCTATGGCTTTCTTTGGACTTTGGCCATTTCGCCAGCACGTTAGCTAATAGCCATGGTGATTTCAATGACAGATCAGGGGGGCAATGATATGGGTGCGTCGCGAAGGTGATCCCCAACAGCCCTTCTCATTCTCATCCAAGCTCATCGCTCATTTCTCTGTACTTTGTACTATCAGCCAATCATTCGAGTGACTGAGGACACAGGCTCTATCGTTCATAGAGCTCTGTGAGGTTCTCCACCTGCCGTTTGACTCTCTGAAAGACGAAACTGGTGTATTGATCGGTCGACTCGACTTCGCTCGCCTATCTCCTGAGCGCTGCCTTAGTAAAACATAGATACGTTCATTCAATATCTCAAGGCATGGCTTATCACGTCACAGCGTCGTCCTTGACGCCTTCTCGTCCTGCACCACCAGCACCGCAACGACGCGCAACCGACGCGAACGGCTACTCCCCTGGCCAGCCTACGCATCATAACAACGCTGCATTAGCTTCTGGCTATAACTCCACATCCCCATCAGGCTCCTCGTATGCAGCATCGTACTCCGGCATCGGCGGCACCCCAAATCGCGGCGCTGAGGGAAATTTCAATCAGAGAGTGGTCAGGAGTGGGTCGGTTAGCATCAAGGAAGACGGCTTTTCTAGTTGGTTGTGGAGACCGAAGTGGTTGGTGTTGAGGGAGCAAACATTGGCCATACACAAGAGTGAGGTGAGGGCCCGTCATACACCAACCCTCTCAGACTTTATAGTGGAATTGACAATGACCTCGGAAACTAAACTACCCTTCCCACAGACCGCTCCACAACAGAGTATTATCCTCCTACGAGACATTTCGAACATCGAGCGAACGGATTTAAAACCCTACTGTCTTCTTCTCGAAACGAAAGACAAACGATACTACTTCGCTCTGCGGAGTGACGAGGAAGTCTACAATTGGCAAGATGACGTGTATTCGCGCAGTCCACTCATGGGTGTGAGCAACCCGACAAATTTTGCACACAACGTGCATGTTGGATTTGATCCTGTAACTGGGGCTTTCACTGTATGTGGCTTTCTCTATTTAAAATCGGGATATTTTGAATCTAATCTTGTCGCAGGGTATGCCAGAGCAATGGAACAAGCTCCTGACCAAATCTGCGATCACCCGTGAAGATTACGCCAGGGACCCACAAGCAGTGCTTGAAGTGCTCGAATTTTACACTGACCACCAAAAGCGACAACAACTCGAACAGCCCGCCGACAACGTGTTCTACTCCCCCTCCACAGGAACGAACGGACAAGGCTACCTCGGCTCCGCCTCGGCAGCCCCACGCGCCGCTGAATTGGCAGATCGCAACAACCCCAATGGCCCACAGGCAATGCGCCCCGCGCCACCCAGACCCAATCTCACTGCCACCCGTCCCGCCCCTCCTGCGCCTCAGGGCCAGGCCAAGCCGGCTGGGTATGAGCACACCCCATCCTCCTCGGACCTCCAGATGCGTGCAAAGGCTCAGGGGCCACCGCCCGAGCAGAGGCAGCCTCCACAGCGCAAGGAGTCGCTCGCTATCCGGCAGAGAGAGGAAGGTGGACCGGAGAGGCCACTGTTGATTCCTTCTAAATCAGCCCCTGCTAATTCTCAGCCGAGCACCGACCCGGCACCTGGCGCCGCAGGAGCGACTACTGGCCCGCCACCTGTGAAGCCCCTCCAGCCTGCGAAGAAGCTTCCGGCGGCGGATGGGCCCAGGGTGAAGATACAAGCGCCCGACGGGAGTGTGGCGGCAGCGGCAGCGATGCTGGAGAAGCCAAAGCCAAAGCCAAAGGAAAAGCGAATCAGCACGATGACAGAGGTGCAAATTATGGAGAAGCTGAGGAGTGTTGTCTGTGATGACGATCCGAAGCTCCTGTACAGTAAGATCAAGAAAGTCGGTCAAGGGTGAGTCATCTGCGTGCTATGGTCTGGATCTTCATGCGTTGATTTATCAACCTACCACCCAGTGCTTCTGGATCTGTGTTCGTGGCCAAGACACTTGCGACGGGGAAGAAGGTTGCGATCAAGGAAATGGACCTCACTCGTCAGGATCGCAAAGAGTTCCTCGTGAATGAGATTCTCGTCATGAAGGAATCTCAACACCCGAATATCGTTAATTTTCTCGAGAGTTATCTCCCCAAGAGCAGCGAACTTTGGGTCGTGATGGAATACATGGATGGCGGTGCGCTGACAGACGTCATCGAGAACAACACGTTGAGGGAGGACCAAATCTCCAGCATCAGCCTAGAGGTATGTACCACTCCCTTGCACCACAAAGCAGTCCTGATTGCGAGGATATAGACATGCAAAGGTTTAGGTCATCTTCACAGCCAGTCTATCATCCATCGGGACATCAAGTCTGACAATGTCCTTCTTGACGCTCAAGGCCGCGTGAAGATCAGTACGTGCTCACAATCTCCGGTATTCACTCAAACACTAACAGACTTTTATAGCTGATTTCGGATTCTGTGCCAAACTTACCGATCAAAAGTCCAAGCGAGCGACCATGGTGGGCACTCCGTATTGGATGGCGCCTGAAGTCGTCAAGCAGAAGGAGTACGGCGCCAAGGTTGATATTTGGTCGCTCGGTATTATGGCGATCGAAATGGTAGAGAACGAGCCACCATATCTCGACGAAGAGCCTCTCAAGGCGCTGTATCTTATCGCGACGAACGGGACGCCAACGCTGAAGAAGCCCGAAGCACTCAGCCAGGAGTTGAAGAGCTTCCTAAGTGTGTGCTTATGTGTAGATGTCAGGAGTCGGGCAACTGCGGATGAACTGATTGAGGTCAGCTTCTCTTAAGTCTCACGCCTGTCCAGCTGGCTGACCTCTCGTATAACCCAGCATGAATTCTTGCAGAAAGCTTGTGCAATATCCGAGCTGGCTCCTCTCTTGCGATTCAAGAACAAGACAGCATGATTCATTTAGGCATGCAATGGTTATTGGCGTAGCCATCGAAGGCCTTAGATTGCACTTCGAATACTTACACATGGCCCTGCGACCTGTTTGCCACTGACGCTTTTGGAAAACCTAGAGAGACACGGACAGTGTCATGGTTCAGCCGTGATTGGCTGAACGTTGGCGTAGGCACAATGGAAGTGCTGAGGCTCAACGACTGAAACTGGCAAAATGTTATTCTATCCTTGAATGACATATCTCGTTATCGTCTCGAGAAGGGGATACTTTCGCTGGCGAGTAGACATGCTCTGGGTGCATCAATACATGTCGCCGCAACACTGGAGGTGATCACGTACTCGCATAGTACTTGCACGGATTCACGTGAGTGAGACCAACGCGTGCAACTGAGTTTGTGATGATGTGAAATGGCATATGGGCTTCTTTGCCTCGGACCACCACATAACATGTTGGGGCTTGCCAGACTCCTTTGCCCCGCTACTTTCTCTTCGGTGCTCGGTGCTTTCCTGAGACAATCTCAACTCTGCTACCAGGGATGGGTTGGCAGTAACAATCGTGATTGACAATGGATTTCGTTACAAAAGCGAGAGCGCGTCCTCCGCGTCACCGGTACGCGTCACCCCGCATGCGTGTTCTTTTCCTGGAAAAGTATATGTTTCTTCTGTATGTAGGCTTGGAACGGGGTTCATATGTCAGCACGTTGAATCGCGATGTGAGTTATCCTGTCGATTTTGCACCAAATTCTCCCAGTTACTGACGAACTCATCCACAGCGCTCGCATTGGTGAAATTCATGGTAAGAACCAACCCGCTACTGCATGCTGTTCAGCATCCCCGCATACCAGGATACGACATATTGTAACGACCCATTTCAATTTCTGAATCATTTCCCTTTCGGTACCCTCTGTCGTCTGGACTCGGACTCGTGCAAAGCTTTCAGTATGGCATTGCGAATATGTCTTGGGCAACTGCAAACACAACTGCCTGATACGAAGTTTTGTACTTCTCGACCTTGGCGACCCGTCTTTTATATCTATGGCAAAGGCCGCCCTGCTTCGCTGTTAGTTGCGTCTGGTAGCCTCTGGTGCACTTGGGCCGGTTGGACCTCGGTGTTAACCATCGCATCACGTGACCCTAGGTTAAGATCGCATCCATCTCTTGGGGATCCGTGCCTTGCTACGCTGCGACCCGGCCCTTGACGGCTTCCCGGATATACCTTCGATGAGCGTTTGAGCCTTGAGGCAGGAGTAGTCAGCTGCCTGAAATCTGTCCGGCGATAAACGAGCGATCGGGCGGCTTTAATAGTGTTCAAGTTCCTAAAACCTTGCAGGCTTCGTGATATTTGGATGGCAGACGGAAGCAAAGCAAGGACCGAGGACCGAGACTCTTTCAGCGCGATGCTTTGATGATGGGCCGCCCGCAAGTCACGCGATCTTTAAGCACGATCTCTGGATTCAGGATAGCTGCGCAGTTGATATGTGGAAGCTCAACTTCATCGGGCATCTCTACAGAGTAACCGTGTTTTATTTAGCGGTTACATTTCTCAACCGAGGAGGGATCTGCCGACCCTGCAAAAACCGATGTCGACTCTTGCACTTCCAACCCATCTGATGCAGGTTGCCTTGTAAACTCGCCAAGGATCCAGTGCATCGACGTGGATTGAATCGTGGAAGCTTGTCCTCCGTGCCTCGACTGTATGGCACAATTTCACGAGCCATGCATATATTATATCGGGACCCATCGGGTCGCCGCCAGCGCACTTGTGTACATGCGGTGTTATTGACCGGTGCTGGCGCCGAAGTACTTCGGTCCATGCCAGTGGGGTTCTTGAAGAGTGTTAGGTCTCTCGGTAGCGTTGCATGAGCCCAAATTGAAATTGTCCAGGCTCTCGGACACGATTCTGATACGGGTGAAATGAGTAGTTGGAAGCAAGTTTTGCAGGCTGTCGGGTCGCATTTCATCTTAATTTGACATATCTTATCATGCTATTGCTACCATACGAACGTGCTCGCGCAGCGAGTTTACGCCGAAGTATACGATGAACGTATCAAGAAATATGAGCCAGAAAATCGGCGAGTTTTCTCTTCGCAGAGCAGGCGGAGAAAGATCCGGCGCGCGGAGGATCTAGGCTCGCGTCACCAAGGTGCCTTTCAACTTCCAAGCGTGAGCCCGATGATCCCTATATGATATAATGCTCGTGCTTCGCTGAGCTCCGCGGAATATCCAACTTCTCCCCCTTCTTAACGACGACGACGACGACAGCCTCGCTGTCTGAGAACGATGAGCACGTTTAGAAACCATCGAGTTGTGATCGCTTCGCTGTTCCTGCCCTCCACTGCCGTTCTGGGCGACTCCGTTCCTCCTACTCCCGACCAACAGGTCACAGAACGGCGATTATCGCTCCCTCCGGCGTTTGGTACGAATGGAGGGGGCTTGTCATTCCAGTCGTCTGGTGCATCCACTCCTGCAGGTAGGCCCGGGGGACTTCATTCGCGCAAAATTAGCTTGCCTCTCCCGATGAAAAGTATTGTGGATGATCTTAAAGATAAAGTACGTCGCGAAAGCCATCCAGTGATCTTAGACGCTAATGCAATCTCCAGTCGAGGGCCGTAACCCCTGTCGCCAGCCCGGCATTAGAGCGAGCCAATCCCTTCGGGATCCCAAAGTCAGGCGTGATCACTCCAGCGTCAGAGGATTATGCCCAAACCCCTTCACGGCCTTTCGCGCGCTCGAGGCAACCCTCAAATTTTGGTACTGATCACCCTCCCAAAGTCATGCGTCTGCAGCGCAAGAATTCGTCCCGGTCGCAAACACGCCCAGCTCGCCCGAGCCAGGATTCTGAAATTCCCACCATTCTGGCTCAGCCCTGGCATATCGAGTCGAACCCACATTGTAACGGAGGCTTGAAGAATGCTATCAACAGCGTGGGTGCCAAGCTCAAGAAAAAGCTGTGGATTGGGACGCTAGGCACAAACACTGATGGATACGGGGAAGGCTTGAGAAGCGAAATAGACAAGCAGATGATGGACGAGTGTGCGAGTCAACCGGTGTGGATTCCTGATGCTGAATTCGAGAGCTGCTATGATGAATTCTGCCACAATGTATGCTCCTCTTTACCCCTGTTAATATCTCGCTCACCTCGTCCTAGGTCCTTTGGCCATGCTTGCATTATGCTATCCCTGATGCTCCAAAGACGAAACTTTTCTACGAGTCTGCATCTTACAAGCAGTACGTAGCGGTTAACCAGCGCTTCGCCGATGCTATAGTCGCCAACTACCAGGAGGGTGATATTAGTAAGTCACATTACACCACCCTCACCGATTGCTCTGACTTGCCTTGCAGTCTGGATCAACGACTACCACCTGATGCTCCTCCCCGCCATGCTCCGCGCCTCGCCCAATCTCCCTGCCAATGTTCCCATTGGCTTCTTCATGCACGTAGCCTTCCCCTCCTCCGAGATCTTCCGCTGCCTCTCCGTTCGCGAGCCCCTGCTGCGTGGTCTCATTGCAGCCGACCTTGTCGGCTTCCAGACGGTCAACTTCGCGCGTCATTTCAGGCAGACTGTCTCGCGCATCCTCGCACTGGAGGCTCTGCCCAAGGGGATTCAGGTCGAGGGAGATCGGTTCGTCGATGTCGGTGTGTTCCCTATGGGCATCGATGTCGGCACCTTGAGGGAGAAGAAGTGAGTGTTCTTTCCACGCGGTATCGCAGGGCGCTGATGGATCGGTTGATCAAACTAGGCAGGCGCCTGAGGTCTCTGACTGGGTCAATCTTCTCAAGCAGCGTTACGCCGGGATGAAGCTTATTGTTGGCAGAGATAAGCTGGATGAAGTCCAGGTCAGCCTACATTGCTCTCTGACACTTGGCACTCTTAACATTGAATAGGGCGTACGTCACAAAATCAAAGCATTCGAGATGTTCCTCGACAAGTACCCCGAGTTCCAGCAGAAGGTCAGCTCTGGGCTGCTGTTATGTTTTCACCCCGCTCATCCAGTTCTCCTCAGGTTGTTCTTATCCAAGTTGCCCTTCAGACGACGGAGACCAACGAGCTGGCAGGCGGCGTCGCCGACGCCGTCTCGCATATCAACTCTCGGTTCTCCACACTCACCTATCAGCCCGTCGTGTTCTTGCACACACAAGATCTGACGTTCA
>JACXVL010000759.1:0-21234 GCA_014898675.1 Athelia sp. TMB | reverse complement strand
AGGCCGAATGGGAGGTTGGCCGAGTCGACGTGATCGGAAGTGCAAGTCGCAGGTCCAAAGTTGACTGTGGCGCAAGGGTAGATGCTGTTGGTGAAATTGCGTTTGAGACTAGGGTCCTGCTGGAACAGTGGGCGGAGGTGGTCGTTATAGTATTTGTATAAATCCGGTGCCCAGAAAGCCAAGGCGGACGAAGCGAAGCCTGCCAGTCGTCTCATTGGTCTGCTTGCAAAGAGCTCAGCAAAAACCTTTGCATTCGCTTCCGTTTGCTTGAGGTTGGCGGGTTTCTAGATGCGACGTTAGGTGGGATGGCCGACGAGAGCGCAGCTGTGAAAGAATACCTTTTGCCCTTTGCCGTAGGAGACGCCGTGCGCCATGGCCAAGAACCAGCCCCGGCGATGCTCCCAATTGAGCGTAGTGGTGTTCAGCTTGGTTCGAGCCTGCGCGATAAGCTTAATGGCTTCCGCGCAGGACTCTGCCCAAGTCGGATCCGCTGGGCCGCCGCAGATGGCTCCGACTACCCTCCCCGAGGCGTCAGTGATAGGGATGCTGCCGCTGTATGAAAGCAAATCAGCTGGAATGCGTGGGAGGAGTGCGCGATGTACTCACGTCCCGCTGAAGCATTCCTTCCGCCAGCCTTCTCCGAATAGCGCCGATGGACCGAAAAAGTCATTGAGTGAATGTATCGCTCGGAGTTTGCGAGTGTCCTTCGCTCCCGTGTAAGCGTTGCGCGTATGCCCGAGATCGTACGTGTGCAGCTTGGTGGGCAGAGCGCGAGCTGGTCTGACGTGCTTGTTGATGAGTTTGGGCACTACGACGTACTCGCCGTACTGCGCGGCTCGCTTCGCCTCTTCACGCGCAGCGGCCCGTTTCGCCTTTGCGCGCAGTTTCTTCAGCCCGCGTTGGATTTGGCCAGGCGCGAAAGCTTTGCGCACGTCGCGGGCGGCAGAAAGCGACGGGAACGCCGATCCAGCGAGGGCTTCGTGCTCGAGCTCGGCGAGTGCTGGGAATGGGCTGAGCGGCTTGAGTTCGCTAAGCGGCGTCAGCGGAGACAGCGCAGGGAGCTCGCGGTGGGGGCTGCTGAGGGCGTGAAGCTCACTGAGCGGGGTAAGCGGCGAGAGGTCGGCAAGGGATGATAGCGGAGGTAGAGGCGGTGTTGATGGCGGGCCCGTAGTGATAGCCGCGCGAGATGCAATGGGCGAGGCGCTGGGGCCCGATGTGACCCACAGAGCGCCTTCATCGCGAGCCTGCGATTCGGCGGCGACGGCAGCGCGTACTAGCGCGTCGAAGTCGAATGAGGCGCACGCAGGTCGCATCTGCCGCGTTTCTTGAGCCCAAGCGGCAAAAGTCTTCCCTGGTCTAATTGGCTTCTGAATCGAAGCGCCGCCTGTGCGAATAGGTCATCGAGGCCAGCGACTGAGCAGAGAAAGCAACGCACCTTCGGCGACCTCGATCGTGCGTTTCAATTGACCGTTTCTATTCCCTAGGGTTCAATAAGCATGGTTAGCCATCGTGTGTTTGCGTACGCAGGCTTGTATTGCTCACTTTTCATGGCAGCGGGTTTGAGCGAACGTTAGGCGCGTAAGAGAAGATGGTCTAAGCAGAGGGCGTTGGGGGCAAACGGTGGCGGGCGAACATGTGCGTAGAAACGCCGAAATTAGTGCCAGGAGCAGGGATGTTCATTTTTGGATGCGCGGCGCCGCTTTCGGGACGATCAATAGAGAATGTACGTATAATGGGTGAAGTTCGGTGGAGGGCTAAGCAAACAAGGCCTAAGTAGATAAAGTACGCAGTAATGAAGAGAAAATAGCTGAGAGGCATGCAAGTAACGTAGGAGGTCCCTAACCACTGTGCTGAAAACCCTTAGGTCCGTCGCTTCAACGATAGCCAGCACGCTCAAGGTGCTCGCGTTGGTTAGGCAGCGCGGTGAGGCGCGTCGTCAAATCCTCAGTCAACGTTGTTGGCTTCGTGGGCGAGACGGGGCGCAATTGACTTCGCTTGTGCTGCTCGTCCACTGCATGCGGAATGCGAAGATCGGTCCTCATCGTCATTAGCGAACTCAGACCCCGCGCTTGATGGGTTCGTGCTGAGCGAGCGCGCCCTGCGAGGGAGGATAAGCTGACGGCAGAGCTTGAGGGTATAGGCAGAAGTCGGGAGGCTGAGAAGTTTGTTAGGACGTGAGCGTGAATCAGAGCGGAAAGCGTACCAGTGAACCGCGAAGCGTGTCGTGTATGTCGTTGGCGCCGGCGTTCACGTGGGCTTGGGGTGGCAGCGATGGGGAAGGTTCGATTGGATAGGCTTGATTGTAACAGAGCGCTGCGTAAATGAGCACAACGGCGGCGGTAAATGGACGTGAACAACGCACCAAACGCTTCATCGACGCATCGCGGATCCTGCAGGTCGCGATCTCCGTACGTGGGGTGCTGGACATGCCCGCTGGGCATGTCCAGACATCCGCGGGTAGCATACCCGCGGATGTGACACAATTGCGCATGCAATCGTGCCAGGGAGACGGAAAGCTAGGAGGACGTCGTGGTGGAGTGTGAGAAGGGACTGGAATTGGCACCGCGATGCTGTCCGAAAACAGCACGTCGCTTGACGCCTGCCTTAACCAGCTCACATCTCGCGCTCCCGATTCCCTCACCTCGCAGAATAGAATTCTGTGAGCGCCAGGCCAGAACAGTGTTCTGGACTGGGCTTCAGTGCTGATATCTTCGGGTCCATCTCATCCTCTCGCCCCATCCTCTCGCGGTCTTCCTGCCCCATTGCTACTGAGCCCCCAACGTCTTCTCACTTCGCAAGCCGCTACACTATCTCTTCACGCTCGTCCCTGCCGTGTCGTCTTTGTCAATCGCATTCTCTTGCGATTTTGGGGTTGCGCCGATCGCAGTATCAGCATCAGTAAGTGTTAACATTTATACAGCTAATTATGCAATAATCTAAGTTATCGTGACGTCTTTCCTTGTCACTATAGTCTCGTTTCCCCCTCTAGATCGCCTGCTGCGCTCCATCGCGGGACGCCGACCGCAGCAGCAGCATAGGTGAGCGCCATTCTTCTTTTAATAGAAGTTAAAAAGCTTACGATACGGCTGCGTGCGTTAGGGCTCAATACGTCTAACGAGCGTCAGTCTCAAGCGAGCGAAAGCAAAGCAGCGGCTCAGCCTACCGCGGAAAGTGCGCCTCGGTACGTACTTGCCTCTTTATCTGGCCATCGCTTCATATCAACGCCTCTCGTTTCTCACAGTTGCTCAAGCGTTTGCGTTTTGGCTTTAGTTATTGGCGCAGCGGAGAGGAGCTCGTGTGAAGAGTGCATGACATTCACTACTACGATTACTACTCTATAGTGCGATGTGATATATGTGATATTTAACTCAAATAGATTCTTTTACTCTATCGTGGCTCTTGAGCACTGGTTGGCCCTCCTATGGCAAGATAAACAAACCCATCCCATCAAACGCCTGGCCCTCCGTCGTCTGCCAGCTACAAAACGCCATAAACATCGAAAGCCCGTTGTAGTATTCCCCCGACTCATTGGCGTCCAGGTCCTCCGTCGCCCAGTGAGCGAACTCATCAAGCGTGCAGCGTGGGTTAACGCCTTGAGCCTCGAATATCTCGTGCCTGAGAACATCAGTGCGATGCCAAAGAACGAACAGGGTTTTGAAGACGAGGTGCTTCCACAGGCAGCGGGAGGTGCTGACTCGGCGATGGGCGTCGGGCTGGAAATAGTTTCGTTTCTTGGTATCGTTGGGCGTGCCGCAGTGGTAACAGAACGAGTATTTCGGAAACTCAAAACTGCGCCTGAAAGAATTGTACAAGTCCCAGTCCGCGACTGGCTCGGATCCATCACAGAAGTGCGCATCGCAGGTGGATAGCCTGTCCCAAGCGGCGAAATGGATGATGCACTGGTCCTTGAGGGCTGATAGGTACATGTCGAGCTGCGCGGTGCACGTCTGGCGACGTTCGCGAGATTCCTTAAACTCTTCGCTCCTGTCCGCCATCTGCCGGGACCCAGGTAGCAGCGAGAGTGGAAGCGATGGGCGCGGGGCAGAGGATGGCAGTGAGAACGGCGAGGATGACAGCGAGGGTTGCGAGGAAGACGGCGAATCGTTGGAGCGCGTCTGGCTGAGTGCGCGCGCGCTGCCCGAGCTCTGGCTGCTTGGTGACGAGCGCATGGGTGGTGGCTGGCTGCGTTGGCGTGGTTGGGCCCCTGCTTGTAAACGTAGCAATGCTGGCATGACTTTCGCTGTGATGGCAGAGAGTGGTTGCATTTCTTTCGATTTCTGGGCGACTGTCTGGGAAGTTAAGGGGGAGTAAGAATGCGAAAGCGAGGGGAATGAACGTGCAATGCTTACCTTGGATATCGAAACGGAGGCCTCGGCTTCGTCGAGCGCCCGAGCTTCAGCAGTTGAAAGCGGTTTCAACTGGCTGGAGAAGTACAATTGGCTATCAGAAGAAGCAACGCGCGGGGCCGTGTTTGCGCTGGGACGCGTAGCTTTCGGCAAGGGCACTTCTTGACGCTGCGCAGCTGACGAGGAGCTGCGTTTATGCGCCATTTGCTCATGGGTTGGCGTGGGTCTGTGAGAGGAGTCGAGAGGTGAGCTGGCATGCAGCTGCCGAAGGAAAGCTTGATGCGCAGCGCGAACGGCGAGCTGCGCAAGGCGGTGAACGCCTTCCGGCTCGCAATTGCCGCAGGGGTGGACGTCGCTGAGCCACCCTTCCTCGTCATCCAAGCAGGTGTAGGCCGGCACGGCAGGTCCGTCCATAGCAGTCATGGCAAATCTTCGCTGACATCCTTGCTCCGCGTTAAGCTGGTGCTGTGCGTCGAGCGAGGGCTTTCCTGATGGCGGAGGGGATTGCACATCTGCGCCGTGGGGCCCGATAAAGAACATATCGGAGGCGAGGTCGTCGCGGCCGCCCCGGCCCAGCATCTGCGTAACGGTTCCAAGGCCGTAGAACACGTCGGCGGCGATGACGTATCGCACGTTTGGGCGATCGATTCCCTGGGCCATGGCCGTAGTGCATATGAGAGCACGGCTCTTCCCGCTGTCCCAGTCGGCCATGGTTTCCAGTAGGCCAAGCTTGGTGCGTGAGGAGTCGTGCCAAAGATAGCCGTTCTGCTTCGCGAACGCTTGAACTGTCTTGGGGCAGGGGAAGAACGCGATGATGCGATCGTCGGGGGTGAGCGAGGCTTCGATGACGTTGGTGAGCAGGCGAATGAGGTGGAGGACTACGTCTTGGTGGTGATAGTCTTTGCGCGGTCCCGTTGTGAGCCCAGACGTGTCGTAGCCGGGGACGAAATGAAAAGCCACGTTCGGGCGATCAGACCCCTCTCTAATGATATTGAAGTCGTCCCGATTGAGTAGTTCGCGATACTGAGGTAAGAGGTATGGGGGTAGAGTTGCCGTGGTCAAGATTATTTGCGCATGGTGTCCGCGAATCATTTTGAATAGAGGTTTCCACGTTTTCTCGATGCGATTAGGCATGCCTTCGCAACCGTCTTGGACCTCGTCTATGCAGACTCTCCTGAAAGGAGGGAGCCCGCGTGCGTGCCATTCTTGAAGAAATCTAAGGGAGGGCGTAAGTCAGGTACAACGGCAGAAGATTTGAAACGGCGTACGTTTGAAACTCGGCGCTGATGAAGCTTTCTGGTTGAATGTACAGGAGCCTAGTGTTGTCGGGCACAGGGCCCACTGTCTTGCGGTCCTGCCAATTGAAGGCGGGAAGCCCCAGCGAACGGCTCTTCGAGACTTGCTCTTCGAGCAGTGCTACGAAAGGTACGATGGCGATGACGTTGCCGCCGACAGGCCTGCCTTCTAGGACCAAATCGTGAGGCAAAGCAGCAATCGCCTGCGATATCGCAGTTTTACCGGAGCCAGTCGGCATCACCAATAGCAAGTTGAGGTGGTGCTCCAGCACCAAACAAATCATTTGAAGCTGTTTGAGGTTCTTAGGGCCAGCATAGCCCAGCGTTTGGAGAGCTTGACGAGCCGCGTCCTTGTAGGGGCCCCAGGCTTCGTCGTCGAAGTTGAGGATGTCGTCGAGTTGATATTCAGGCCAATGCGAAGAGGTTGAAGGAGGTGTGCGGCCGAGAGACGCTGGGACTAGAGCGGCGGGTTGCGAGCGTAGTGAAGGGACTGGGAGGCGTTCAACTGGCGAAGGCGGCGAGACAGTTGCGCCAGCTGCGTTGTCAACTGCATCTGCTTTGTCGTCGACTGCGTCATCGTACGCGTTGTCGCGAGCGTCATCCATGTACTCCAGCGACGAAATACTGCTGGCAGGGCTTGAAGCTCGGTGCTCCAGGGCTAGGCGGGCGCGTTTGGATGGGGTTGGCGGCTCAGGGGACGGGGAACGCTTTTCGCCAGTGCTCGAGGGCGTATGAGGAGGGGCCTGCCCCAGTCGGGGCTTGGGCGCCAGCAGCATGTCCACGAGGGATGGCAGGATGGGCGAAGCAGAGCGCGCAGGTTTGTCGACGGCGGGGGCTGAGCTCGCAATGGGTATTTCCGAATCCGAGCTATCGCCTAAAGACGAAGGGATGGCTGACGTTGGGAGTGTGGATGGCGAGGTGGGCAACGTTATGGGCGACGAGCTGGGGGAACGCTGGGCAGCTAATCGGCGTACAGGGTTAGAAAGGGTTTAGAGCAAATCTGTGCTTCAAGACTCACCTAATGCCCGAGGGCCTTGCCTCAACGCCTGCTCGATCATGTTTTGCAGCGACGACTGCAGAGCCCCTTCCAACACTCTGTTTACAGCGCCAGGCAGCGCGGCGGTGACCGCAGTCTCCACGATGCGTTGGATGCGGGCGCCCAGATCCTCTTCGTTGATAACTGCACGCTCCTTCAGCGGAAGGAGTGGCGTAGTCCCCGGCATGGCGAGGGTGGCCATCCACTGATCCCACACGTATTGATGTTCCCATACTGCAAGGTTCGCCAATCTGGTGACGTCGCCGTATGGAATAGCGTAGTTGGCGTTTTCGATAGCGGTGGAGTGGTCGGAGCTATCTGACAAAGCCCTCTGCGCGATGCTGAAGGCCTCGTTGGGGGCGATGAACTCTCTGGCGACGGCAATCAAGCCGTGGCGCATCTCTCTGACTCCCCACTCAACGCCATTGTACGTCTTGTTGAGGCCCTCCAAGCGCCTATAGTGCTGCTCGGGCGCGACCCTGGTGCCGTGTTCACAGAACAGATAACTGCGTTTGCAGGCGACTTAGCGTATAGCGCATGCAGAAGACAACGATAGCTTACGTTCTATGGGTCTGAGCCGCCTCCGCTCCGTGGCGAATGTGGACTAGCAAAGACTCCATCTCCCTCATGCCCCCTCCGAGAAACTCAATGAGCAGCGCGCTGACAGGCTTCGGTTGGAACCCAGGGATGTATCTATCTTCGTCAGTGATCGTCGACATTTTGTGATATCCAAGCATGACGATGCCCTCGCCGGCCAGCCAGATGAAGGATCGCAGGCGATCGGCGTTCACGAAGGTGAGTTCCATGAATTGCCGCAGGCGAATCGAAATCTGTGCCGTATACGATAGAATGTAGCCGATGAGGCGCCAGATCTTCGCGCAAAAGTCGAGGATCCTGTCGATGGCGGGAACGTTCCAAGACAGGCGTTTGTTGGCATCGACGGAGCAGAGGTTGTGCTTCTGCACTACGTGCATGAAGCAGTCGTGGATTCGCGAAGCAAACGGCTCGTTTGATATGAACGAGTGGCCGCGCGCGGTGTTCGAGAGGTCGTCGACGATGTCTTCAGGTGCGACTTGAACAAAACGTTTCCCGCCAACGAGCTCATCGTACATCTTCTCTATGTCTGCCAAAACCCGGGGCACCGATGCGCGGAGCGTGTCGATAGTGAGAGTGCCGGTCCCGACGACGAATGTGCGCGAGTCTTTGGATACCCAGCAAGACGGAGGTCGCAGCTCCTTCATGGCTACCGAGCTGACGAAAGATTGGGTGTCGCGAACCCACTTATAGCTCATCCCTGCGCATTGCATGGAGAGAACGTTCTGGTGCAAGTCGATTAAGTATCTGAAGCAACAAATTCGTTAGTAAAAGAGTCTGAGTGATCTCCAAGTCAAAAGCGCTCACGGGACAGTCTGGTCCACCGGTAAGTGCACCCCGTTGTAAAGGCAGGTCATGCGGATCATGTAGGTGAACTTCGCGAGGTGAGGCGCAAGAGAGTTTGCAGGCGCGTAAGTGCCGTCTACCCTCAGCGATAAGAAGGCGAAGTAGACTTGGTAAGCGTTCTTCCATCTCCCTTCTGCTGGCGTGCGTGCGAGCTCCCAGCTGGCGTTCTGAATTCCCTCGATCAGCCTCTCGTGCGGAGTGGCAGCGTCGCCGAGCAAAGCCCAAAGCTCTTTGAAGGCAGCCACTTGAGCGAGGACGAGAGGGATGCGCACGGAGAACTTGTGCCCTTGCACTTGGCGCAGGATGCAGCGTAAGAAGTCAACGTAGTGAGAGACGTAGCTGTCGTTGTAGTCTGAGACCGGCTTCCAACGCTCAGCCCTGGATGCGAAATGAGCATAACGAGTCGAGCTAAGGCGCGCAAGTGCATACCTGGAGATGGCGATCGCATTGGCGCCGCTGATGATCGTACGCGCTATGTCAAACTTGGCAGGGTGCCCGTCTACTTTGTATGCGATGTGGTCGTGCCATAGTTGGGTGCCCTTCGTCAGAAACGCCATGCGATCGTGTTCCTCGCCGGCCTTGGGCGCCTTCTTGAGGGATTCGAGAAGAGCCAATTCTGGGCGACTCTTGCGCACTGGCAGAAGCAAGTCGTCATGTTGAAGAAACTTTTCGAGAGGGGTGCGGCCGCGATCGTTGTCAGCAGTCAAGATGGGTGCTGGCTTGGTGGCCTCAGGGATGAACTGCTGAACGAGGAGCTCTGCAACGGCTGGCTCCTCACAGGCGCCCAAGCGCGCATCAACAGCGAAGTACTTCGCAGGGTTGTTGAAGAGCGTCTGGACGTCCACTTGCTCGCGATCGGCAGGTAGGGAAAGCGTCGGGTGCATGTGGTGGCTGCGCTCGTGCTTCGCCACGGTGGCGGCGTCGACGGCAGCGTACGGGCACTCCGATAACCCGCACGCGTAGCCCTTGGCGGTAACGAGCCCTTGGACGGGTGGTCCCATAGGATGGGGGAGCACCACGTCTTTCTGCGAGGAGAAGATGTCGTTTTCATAGCAGAAGGCTACGGCGGCGTTCAGCGCGTCTCGCCGAACAGAGAGACCATGGCCGGCGAGGTGGCCTTTGACAGTGCCGCTGGTGAGGTATGCCTGGCAAGTAATGCACCTGAGCAGGTTGAGGCCGCTGTGCCTGAGCACGCTGACGGCGTCAAGAGTCGGGTGAGAGACTAAGTAGTCGATCCCGGGCAACAGCACTGGGCGTTTGATCGATAGTGGCTTCGATTCGCTGCGAGAGGGCGCGGCCTCGTCAGGCGGCCGAGTGTCCTCAGGTTGCGTAACAAGCGGAGCAGCTACGGCGTCTCGTCAGTAAAAGAGACGGCGTTGGCGAAGCTCGTGGCTCACCTGAGGCGGACGCAGCCTCTAAGGTTGGCTGGGCGTCCTCTGAAGATGCGCCGGGTGCAATCGCTGCGAAGCTTCAGTCAGTAGAAGAAGCAGCGCGGTGAGCTCTGCGCTCACCTGGGTGTTCCTCTGCAGTTCCAAGCTGTTGGCTTGAGGCCGGCGTGCTTTGGGCGCCTGCAAAGCATCGGGTTAGTGGAGGAGAGAAGGCTGACGCAAGCGGGCAACGCACTGGTCCTCGAGGAGTAGAACACCGCTACTTCTCGGCCGCCGAAATGGGTCGAGACGTGCGTGACGCAAGCAGCGCGAGTCTTGATCACCCTGTCGCACCAGCACAAGTAGCCGCCGTCGTCGAGGTTCACGACCTGCACAAACTCGCCGGAGTCCAAGAGCACAGGGACAGGGACGGCGTGGTAGCGGTTGTGGTGCCGGTGGACGGCTGGGCGATCAGAAGGGTCTGGAGCGTTGGCACAGATGCAGTTGGTTGCGGACATGCGAAGGAAATGGCTCTAGGAGGAATAGTTGTAGGGGTGGGTTGAGATAAGGCAAACGCTCTCGCTTTTATGGGGCGTCGCGAGCCTGAAAATCCCTGGTTCGAGTTCGCGGTGGCCTCATGCGCGAACATTATTATTCCCAGCACCCCAAAAATCCCCAAAATTGCGAACGCGGCGGCTGAGCCCCAGAAGCGGGGTCGAGGAAAGCTTCAATGGACCAGAAAGGCGTAGCGGCAGGACGGCGACTTGGTGATAAATTAGATGGGGCGGTGTCCCTTTCTGTCCACGGCGGGGGCTGCGCCTCCAAGTCTGCCCGAGCGAGCTGCCGGCGTCGCTAAGTGCCTGAACTCAATGGCGCAGCTAAGGGCCAGCGCACGAGAGCGCGCGAGCTGTTTGGTGGCCATGGAAGCGCGCCGTGAATCGTGCTGAGGTACAGGCGAATCTCCGCCGACGACGGTGCCCAGTGGAGGCCGTGGGCTGACTGAGATGGGCGCAGGACTCCATACCCCTGGAAAGTTAAAGTTTCGCGGCCCTGCTGTAGCGTTACGAAGGGCTAATGCGCTCCGAGCTCAGCCAATCGGCGAAGTAGGGGGTCCACAAGGTCTCGTGATCAGCAAGGGAGAACTGTGAAGCGAAACTCAAAAATATTTCGAGATTTCATCTCGGCGCTTGCACTTATTGGGCCGGTCACGCCGAAGTGGCCTGAATCGGCGAGATCTAAAGGGGGGAGGCTGAATTTAATTCATAGGTTTGATTGAAAGCGCGGGGACCGAGCGATGGGTACTACAGGCGCAACGGGGATCTGGGGTACAATTTATGAGCTAGGGGCACGCAACGCATCGTGGGCTACGGTAAGAAGCCGGGACGGCGCGCAGCGCTTCGGCTAGATGCTGGACCGACTTTCGGGGCATCAGCGCGCGGAATGAGCCGACGTAGCTCTATGCGTCCAGGGCAGGGCGTATGGGCTGAGCTGTTCTGTCAAGAAAAGCCGAAGTTAGCAAGCGATGGGATGCGAAGAGAGACGAGGCTTACCATAAGAGAAAGGGCAGAGCGACGAGCCGCCGTCAAGCCCTCGAGCTTCATCGTTATCTTGAGGTAGCTCGCAACGCCCAGTATCCGCTTCCAGTCCCGGGATCGAGACTAGACAGCTTCAAGTGAGCGCGGGGCTGAGAATCTCTTGTGGCCGTTCCCATCGACCCAAACGGCGCGGCGCACTCGATGGCCGCAAGCTCCCCAGATACGCCATCCAGTACCGAATTTTGGTGGGATCGACAGCGAGCGACGATGGGGCGTCGCGAAGGTGAGCCTAGAGCTCGCTGAGCATGGTTCTGTGGGCGGTGGTGCTGGGCGTTGGGCCAATGCGCGAGGCGGCGATGAGAAGGACAGCGAGGTGAAGAGAGGCGATGAGAGCATAATGTCGGAAGTATGGCGGGAGGACGTTGAGGTCTGAGATAGCTAGAGCGCCTCGCGAATGAGTAAGACGATGGCAGGGAGATGGGATGAATAACCTACCTGAGGCACGGCGCGATCGATGAACCACCTTGAATGAGATCTCCTGGATATAAAACCTAAGAAAAAGAACAGAGAGGCTACGCAAATGAGCACTACGATGGCAGGAATGAGATATGTGCACGTACCTCGCCCAGCAGCGAGATCGCGCGACGCGTGGGCCTGAGTGGACATGGGTGCGATGCTGGACATGCCCGCTGGGCATGGCCAGACATCCACGGGTAGCATACCCGCGGATGCTACACGATTGCGCATGCAATCGTGTCGAAGTATGGGGGATGAATAAACGATCGGCCACTGATAGGCGAACCAAGTAAGCATTGTTAGCTATGCGAGAGTGACGACGACGACGACGAGTGACTCACCTGACGCCCTATGGCCACATATACTCCATCTCGAGGGTCTTCGCCATAGGTGGGCAGGCAGCGAAGGGGGGGAGGGACTGGGAGAGACGGGGGAGGTGGTGATGGTTGAGGGAGAGGGGACTTAGAAAATCTGGGGAACGAGCAACAGCTACCGAGTGGCTGAGGCCAGATTCGGAAGGTTCACACACTGTCTGAGGTGACAGCTGACGTGTGTGTGACCTACCCTCTTACCTCACACTCCCACCACTCTGCCCTCCTCGTCTCCGCCTCAGCTCCCGCCGCCGTCTGCCGTACTCCCACTGTTCCACCCCAACCTCGCAGAAGTTATTTCTGTGAGAGCCAGGCCAGAACAGCGTTCTGGACTGGACTCTTCTGGGTTACATTGTTGTAACCCAGACTCGCGCGCACGATATCTCGATCGACTTCTCGCGATCGCCTGGACGCCGTCTCGTCTCCGCTGTACTCTTGCTTTTATCTTGCTCTTTCTATAATCTTTCAAGCTCTATCTACGACTACCTACGAGAATGGCCTCCGACGCTCAGATTTTGGCTATGGATCCCGTGGACGCGATGAATAGATTCTGTCGACAGCGCGCACGTAAGTCTATTCGTCGATCGTCTGTTCGCGCTAACTCACCTATCCTACAGCGCTGCCCTCCGTGGCTTACGGGAAATGCGGCGTCGTGCGCAGAGACCGCCTCGTAACGTCGCCCAACATGGACTACGTCCCCGAGATCATGTGGGATTCGGTCAGCGACGTCTACCTGCGCACAGACATGCGCTTCGGTTTCGACGACGCAACGAACTGGGTGCAGTGGCATCGCGCCGATCTGCCCCACCTCCCAGCCATCCCGCGCAGGCCCAGCGAGCATGCGCCCCCCGATTCGCAGCGGCTCGCCTGCATGTGGTGGCAGCCGTCCGACAAAAACTTCACCCACAACGCGACCAACGCCGATCGCTCTGCGGGGAAGCTCGCCGGTGGTCGCATGCGCGACATCGAGGCGTTGGAGAGGGAACTAGGGCGCGAGGTGGAGGAAATTCAGGCGCAGATCGATTCGACGAGCGGGGCCCCCACCATCGTCCCTGGCGTAGGCCCCGCTCTCGCCCGTATGCGGCATACTTACGCCGCCCTCACGAGCCTCGCGTCGGGCTTCGACGAAAAAAAACTCGAGCTCGCCGAGTTCCAGCGCTCATGGCTGGAACTCCGCGGGATGGCAAACTACTATAACTGGAAGAAGACTCGATTCGACCGCGGCCAACGCGTCGGCCCCGCCACGCCGGAGTGGTGCGTAGGCGCCTACGTGGAGAACGTTCAGATGGCGACCCAATATTGGGTCATGGGCGTCCCGGTGTGGCTCGTGCGCGACAAGCTCGCTGCTTTCCGCAGCGGCTGTCACGTCGAGCGGCCCACCACGATGAGCTTTCGCCCCGACGACATCGGGGAGTCTTTCAGCGTCGAGCGCGCCCCCCTCTTCGACAAGGTCACCAGCGCGAACCCGAGGAGCGCGCAACACCACTACGCGCAGCAAGATTTCGCGCGCGTCCGCCCTTCGACCATGCTGCGCACGCCCAGTGGCCCCGTCGTCGCCGTCATGCCCAGCGCTCAAGCGCAGAATCGCGGCGCGCTCGCCACGACGCTGGTCTCGGTGGCCGACTTGCGAGCCCAGAAGGCCCCGCCCACGCCCGCCATGCCCGCCGCCTCGTCTTCGCGCGCCGCCGGTCCCTCTCGCACGGCCAAGCAGGCCGTCACGTCGCGCTCGGCACCATGTAAGCTGCCCATTGCTTCTCGCGCTCCGCCATACTTACCGTGAGCGCAGACATCAACCCAGCTGCGATGCGCAAGCTTCGCGGGCCCAAGACGGGCCCGAAGCCGCATCAAAAAAAAACCTACGTCGAGAAAGAAACGGCCCGAACGCCGCCCGTCATCCCAGCTTGGGCGCTGGCCATAGAGCGCTTGGACACGCGCATCCCCGCTGGCGACCAGCAAGCAGCCCTCTTCACATTTCCTCCGCCATCAATATTCGCCTCGGAGTCCCCCAGCCCGGAGCGTCTTTTGACGTACCTGTATAGCTGGCTGAAGACGCGGGAGGGCTGGCTCAAGAGGATGCGGCCCAGCTCAGAGCTCCCCGTCGCGCTGAAGATGAGCACGTGGAGGGAGCTGCTCTACTTTCGTTTCGGCTGCCCGCAGCCGCGGGAGAAGCGCTTTCGCAGCGCCGAGAAGATGCAGGACGAGCTCCAGCAGTTCGACATCAGCTTGCGCTTCGCCGACGCCGCCATCGTCTTCGGCAACGGCGAGTGTCTCTGCGGCGCAGTGTCCAGAGTTACCGGCCCCGAGGACCCCTACCTGGTCAGCTACAATGAGCGCACGCACTGCATCGACACCGCCGCCGGCGAAGCCGCCATCGACGACATGCTCATCGCCGACTGCGTTTGGGAGCTCCATATGCTCGGGTTTCGCTTCGATCTCGCGCGCGTCGACGCCGCGCTCAACGACAGCAAAGAGCCCAACGAGGCGCGCGAGAAGCTTCTTGCTCAGTGTTGGGGAACGGAGGATAGCGACATCGTGACTATAGATTGGCGCGAGGAGAACTACGGGCTGGCCAGCAACACGATTGAAGAACGCTTGCCCTACTTGCGCGCGCTCTACGCGCTGTCGAAGACTTGGAGAGGGATCGACTTTCCAGCTGGCATCTCAGACCTCGACCAGCCCGACATCAGCCCCAACACCGCCGAGTATCTCGAAGAACGTCTCGTTGCGGCCGTCGTTCAACGCGCCTTCCACTGTCTCCACCGCCCTATCATCACGCCGCGCCGCGCCTATCAAACTACGGACCTCTAATGCTACGCTGCTCTTTCTGTACTTGTATCTTTCCATATGCGCCTAATTTCATTGCTCGTTGCCCTATCTAGCGCGTGCTATGGTGAAGGACTTGTCTCGTCGGTAATGTATCAACTATCAAGCTCTACGCCCACCTCGTCCACCATGCTTCCGTCCTTCCCCGCTCTTTACCTCTATCCCCTCAATGCCGACTCTTTTGTCAAGCACATCAACCTCACCAATAACCAACGGCCCCGCTTTCTACCTCTATCCCCTCAATGCCGACTCGTTTGCGAAGCGTATCAACCTCACCAATAACCAGCGGGTGAAGATTGGTCGCCAGACAAACGCACGCACGGGACATTCATCAACGGAGAGAGATTGAGTCCAGAGGGGCTGGAAAGCGAACCATATGAGCTGAAGTCGGACGACATCATGGTATATTGAGGTCTGGGAAGAAAACAACAAGGTATGTAAATGAAGCACGAGCCGCGTTGACTCATCCCCCGCTACACAGATCTTCATCAAGGACGTCAAGAGTTCGAATGGGACATTCATCAGCGGAATAGCGTCAACATCGTTAGGGAGGACAACAAAACTGTCATACACCACAACACGTAGCCCATCCCCAACAGCAATAGCAACGTCGACCACCTATGCAGCAGGCGGGCGGGATGGATGGAGGCATGCATCCACCTGGGAAAAGTGGTCTCACATTCAACCACATTTTAAGCGACGCCAGGGCGGGAGACACGGAGACTGGGATAGGCGGGAGACGTGGGATAGGCGGGAGACGTGGGATAGGCGGGATAGGCGGGAGACGCGGGAGACGTGGGATAGGCGGGATAGGCGGGAGACGCGGGAGACGTGGGATACACAGGACGCGGGATACGCAAGACGTGGGATAGACGGGACGCGGGATAGGTGGGATAGGAGGACGCGGGAGACGCGGGATAGGTGGGATAGGCGGGATAGCTGTAATAGGAGGGCTAGGCGGGATGGGCGGGATATAAACAACATGGGATAGGCGGGATAGGCGGGATGGGCAGGATAGGCGGGATAGGCGGGAGACGTGGGATAGGTGGGATAGGCGGGAGACGTGGGATAGGCGGGATAGGCGGGAGACGCGGGATAGGCGGGAGACGTGGGAGACACAGGACGCGGGATACGCAAGACGTGGGATAGGCGGGACGCGGGATAGGTGGGATAGGAGGACGCGGGAGACGCGGGATAGGTGGGATAGGCGGGATAGGCGGGATACTGACAATAACATGTTTGAAGTTCAAAATATATTATATTCGAATGGATCACGTGAACTTCATAGGATAGGCGGGATAACAAAATGCATAGGTGATGCGGGATACGCGGGATACGCGGGATACGCGGAATAGGGGCGTGTGATAGGTGGGATAGGGGGAGGGGATAGGTGGGATAGTTTCTGCCCCAGAGATGGGGGAGTCAAATAGGTAGGCAGCTTGAGGTGACAGATTACGTGAGGCCCCAAGGTAAGCTGAGCTCAGCTTGCAAGCGGCTCCAGCTTCCGGCAACGCTAGTCGCGACTTTGCCGCGGGGCGTCGCCAATTTGAGCATTTGATGGCTTGAGGCTCTGGCAGAGGACCTCGACGATCCCACTTAGGTGGATCTTGTAGGGTATATCATTGTCGGCCTCCTGGTCTGTCTAGGTCTTTGGGACGGAGGAGCCATTTGTTCGGTCATGATGCAAGGACTAGAGCATTACCGTATTGAGCCCGATCGCTTTCGCAATCGCTGCAGCCGCTCCCTCCGGGCTCCCATACGCGTCACCGAGTCTTTCCTTCCTTCACAACCAGCCCCCGCCTAGATATTGTGTTCGCTTGTGGAGAAGAGTCTCTATCATTCAAAGGTATCTGGAAAAATTTGCTGTGCAGTTTTCAATTCACAATCACAAGATTGACATCAGAAACGATGCCAGTCCGAAATTCGAGGTTGGGCGTTAGCCATCGGGCGAGGTTGGGAATAGAAATCGCAGGGTGCGCGTTGTCTCTAACGTTCAAGTTCGTGAAATTTCCATTTCAAAACAGTCGTATGTCGGCTCTTAGGCCTTAATTCTTGACTTAGGATTTTACCACGCACGATCTCAGACCAACAATATGCATCAATCCGCCGCGCGCAATCTCTCGAAGAGTACATATCCAGCTGTCCTATAACTGCTATGGCTCTCTATGCCACTTGTTATTGAGTCCATGCAACAAAAATCCAAGTTCTCATACACGGAGACGAATGTCGAACAGACCGCGCTTCGACAATGAAACTGCCCAGACCACTCATGCAATATGGCCAGACAGGCCCAAGCTATCAGCAAGGGGGCTGATGTCAGCTGGGCCTCGAGCTTGAACATGTACGCAGCAGATGAGACCTGAAAGCTGATCTGGCGAATCGCGATGCCATGAAAGGATCTTGCTTAACCGCGCTGCGCGTGCTACCAACATTCATCCTGATTCTAGCTGCTGCGTCCACGGCGGATGCCTACCTCTAACCACAATAGATTTGTCAGGCTACTCTCCGCCCGTGTATATACTTTGATATCGGTGAGTTTCGAGCTTGGCGCTGTGTAATCCCTAATACTTGCTTCACTCTCACTGATATGACAAAGCCGCTGAATAACCTAATTACTCTGTCAATCCAGTGCCGCGGACACAATCTTTCTTCATAACCTGGTGTTGATGATGTCGCCACTGGTTCCTACACTCGGCCACTACCTTTTTGTGTGTTAGTCCCTTTCCTCCGATTTGCAGCTTACCCTGCAAACCAGAGGAACTGCAGGAGGACGTGGGAAGAACCGAGAAAGGTAAGCTAAAGCTACTCAGCAGGGCTCACTTGACTGATGCCTTATACCGTGGACAACAATCCACGGTTTCTGCGTTCTTATGGGCGGGAAATCTCACTACTACTACTACAAAGACGGCGAGCCAATGTAGCCAATTCATTCGAGCTCGAGATTGAGGATTGTACCCATACTCGTCCAAGATCCACGGTGCCTCCGTCCTACTGCTTGTCGAAGCACGCGCACCTGCACTTTCGATCTCGGAGGAGCTAGCAGACAAGGGCACACTGGACACACTCTCTCAAGCTATTGCAGTCTTCCAAACGCTATGGTTCATCATCCAGAGTATCGTTTGATATTACGCATGACTCGTCGTGGATCATCATGGCCCCCGGAGCGGCGACGTACATTCTGCTACACATTTATCTTCTCATCATCGAATTGACTACCTTGCGCGATCTGCCTTCTACGTACCAGACACTCCTGTGTACCACCAGCTTTCCACATATCTAGCAATCACCCTCCACGTCTCGTGGTATGCATCTAATATCATCTCTGTTACCCACATCTAATAGCACGGTATAGAAATATTTCAACATGTCCCCAGGCTCCTAAAACCAGCCGCTCGAGTAGAAAGTGGAGGCTGCATATCGAGAGACGTGTACCATATCATTGTATTTCAGCCACAAAATAACAAATCCAAACAATTTCCTTTTATATCACAACTAACCACCTCTAACTTTCTACTGAGCGGCTGGCAAAAGATGTTTGGACAAGCCCCGAAGCGCTTCCGAGCCCTAGTCTAGGGTTAGGAAAATGACCTCTCTCAAATGCCTCGGCTCGTTCGGCACACCAATTTTATGTGATTCTTGTGCTGCCGAGCTCCCATTTTGAGCCTCGCGATCTGCAGCGCGTTGTCACGCCTCGTCGCGTCTCCTCCTCGCGCCTCATTCTCGCGTCTTTCATATATGCCCAAGATCATATGGACTGAGGAAAATATCCGCGAGCTAGTCAGCAAGCGCTTGGCAAGCGCGCTTGCTGGGACCAGATCCAAGTTGCCCTCGCCCTTTATGCTGGACATGATGTCGTCGGGAAGGCTCCAACTGGGATGGGCAAGACACTATCCTTTTTTATAGCAGTGTCAAATTGCGAGATGCTAGCATTGCGATAGCTGCGTCCATTCAGATGTACGAGAGGGTGCTCCGGAGTGTGAAGAATGTGCAGATTGTTGATCATGAGTAGACTCGGATTTTTGCAATACTCGTTATATATGTTCTAAATACTACAGCCTACAGAGCCTCCGCATACCCCTACCCTTAGTAGTGACATTGAAGCACGCATGGCACTTGCAACAGCACATGTAGCCCACATACGACTACACCGTGTCCTCAGGACTCAGGCTGTGACCGGTAATGTGACATGTCGCGTCTGATTAGACTTACCCGAGATGCCGGTTGCTCGGCTATGTAATAATTCTTGATTGACGTCTGCTGCCGGGGAATAAAAGATCATTGTTTTCTAACCCTAGACTAGGGCTCGGAGGCGCTTCGGGGCTTGTCCAAACATCTTTTGCCAGCCGCTCAGTAGAAAGTTAGAGGGTTTGGTTGTGATATAAAAGGAAATTGTTTGGTAGTGTTATTTTGTGGCCACGATATGAAATTTACATTTGCTGTTCAGTAATCAGCCCTCCACTTTCTACTCGAGCGGCTGGTTTTAGGAGCCTGACATGTCCCCATCAACGCTCCGCATTAGCGTTTCGGGCTCTTGATCTCGACGAATTCCAGATTGATGGACACGTATATCTGCCTACCTTCATTCGCATATATAAATGCTATTTGTATGCTCGCCTTCTTTGATAAAGGGCTTCTGTACTATAGGCATCTGCATCTCTCACTGTATCGCCGTACGTCTGCCACTCAATGTCGGTTTTAAGCTATAAGAGCACGCAAATTTCTGTTGTCTAGCTGAATCCCACTGTATCAGCACGCACACTCCCCTGATTCCTTTGCAAAGTGCTTGATTCTACATCTGTTATTAGCGTGCAAATATATACCGCAAAACACATGTATATCGCCTTGTTCATATTCACGATGTACGTGTCTAGCCTCTTCGCCGAATTCTGCACGATGAGCACGTACTATTTCGGATGCTCACTTGCATCGAAATGAGGCTTCTGTGCCACGTACACAACATCTTGCACTGAATCACCAAACCCTCGTCATTCCATCATGTTCATTTTGCGTCCTGGCCCACGCCCGCGCATATCCCTGTCTCGCTCCCGCGCACATGGGCCTTCGCCCCAATCCCCACTTCGCCCAATGCCCATCCCGCACCTTGCGTCCTCGTCCAAGTCACCCATTCGCCAGACCGTCGCCCCGCATTCATGCAAATGGTATCGCATTGCCAAACCGAACCACAACCATTAATCAGCGCTAGCATAAATACCCCCTCCTCGCACACTCGCGTCTCTACATGATCACGCACTCCTTGTCCTCCGCCTTCGCCGCCTGGATCCCCATCTCCGCAAACGTCGTCGGGCCCCTCCGCTGCTGCTGCTGTTGCTGCTGCTGGGGCGGCGGACCTCCCTGTGGACCCGGGTACCCTTGTTGTTGCTGCTGCTGTGGCGGCGGGGCACCCCCGCGGCCACCCTGCGGACCCGGGTACGACTGCTGGTGCTGCGGCCCGGGCGGGGGCAGGCTCCCCTGGTGCTGCGGCAGCGTGTTCGCGTGCGCGGGCCCCGGTCCTGCTCCTGGTCCCCCACGCCCGCCTCCTCTTCCTTGCGGCGGCCCCCCTCGTCCACGCGGAGGACCCTGGGCTGCTCCTTGAGGGACGGGCGCGTCGGAGAGCGAGTAGCGGTTCTGGCCCGCGAACTGCTGCTGCTGCTGCTGAGGGCGCCGCTGCGGCTGCTGGCCGGGCTGCGGGGAGTACGGCTGCTGGGGCGGGTACGGCTGCTGCGCGGGCGGGGGCGAGTACGGCTTCTGCTGCTGGCCCGGCGGCGGCGAGTACTGCTGCTGCTGCTGCTGCGGGGGCGGGTACGGCTGCTGCGGATACGCCCCCTGCTGCTGGTACCCCGGCTGCTGGGGCCGCATCCGCGGGCTCGCAGCGGGGCTCGCCTCGCGAATCGGCGCCATCCCCGGCGCCTGCGCCGGCCCGGGCAGCGGCGGCCTGCGATCCAGCGACTCCCGCCGCACATTCTCGACCACCGCGCGCCCGCTCACGCCCTGCCGCTCGCTCGGCGCCATCTCGCCGCTGCTCCTTTCCCGCGCCTGCGTGCGCTTGCGCACGAGCTTGCTCTCCGTGATGTCGTCGTGCTGCGCGCGGCTCAGCGCGCCGCCGGCGCCGAGCGCGGCGAGGCGGTCGGTCGCGTCCGTGTTCCCGTGCGCGGCGGCCTTGGCGTACCACGCGCGCGCGGCGTCGACGTCCCTCACGGGGCCCACGCCCACCTCCGCGTAGTACCCCATCGCGAACTCCGCGCTCGGGAGCCCCTTGAGCGCGGCCTTGTGCGCGAAGGTGTACGCGAGCTCCTCGTCCTTCGGGAACGCGGGCGCGCTCCCGCACAGGAACCACTTGCTCAGCGCCATGTCCGCCTCCGTCTCGCCCTGCTGGCTCGCCAGCGAGTAGTACTGCACGCTCAAGAGCGGGTCGAACGGGAACGGGGGGGGCTGCGCGAACTCGTACGCGTGCCCGAGCTTGTACTGCGCGGGCGCGAAGTTGAGGTACGCCGCGCGCTCGAGGTGC
>JACXVL010000757.1:0-21306 GCA_014898675.1 Athelia sp. TMB | reverse complement strand
GGCGTCATCGAGGAACCCAGCGAAGACGCGCAGAATGCCGACTTGGCGAAGGAGCTGTGGGCGACCAGCGAGCAGGTCATTCAGGGTGTTCTTGAGAGCAATGATTAGCGTCGTGTTTTTGAGATAGCAAATTTGGCACGTGAGGGTAGGTGGATAGGTGGGATTCTCATGTGTCGTTGAATCAGCCATGCGTCTTTCATATACATTGTATTCATTTCGCGACCGACATGAGGGTGTGGGGGCTTGGGATGCACGCATTAAACTCGTCTGCGGCCGCACAGCGATGCTCGTTCTGCGCAGGACAGTGGATGGAAAATCAAATCTTCTCAACTGAATCCTCACCTCTTTATGGCAGGGTGTTTCACCGCGATCGATGGTGATACTAGTAGCAGCATGATCCTCGTCCGCATGCGGCCCTCTCTGCTTTACTGTAACTCATCATGCATCTCGTCATCACCTGCACCCCACCCGGTAATTACATACCCGGGCCCATGAAGTTCGAACATAGGAACGTGATCGGGGTCTCCTAGCTCTCCTCGTCTGCGGCCACGCGCGCAATCGCCGCCCAGTGATGTCGATATCTTATCGCCTGGTCGCAGGTTCAATTTGCGCGGTCGAGACCGCATGTCGAGATGGTGTGGGTATCCCCATTCGCGAGCCATCATCGACACCCGCCCCGCCATGCTATGCCGCCACCCCACATCATACATCTCCCTCGGGCCGCGGTTCTCATGCGCTTTTCTTGCAGTGGACATACTCACATTGTGATGATATCATATGATGTGATGCTTTAATACATGAGCCCTGTGCCCTGCAGTCTCGAACGCTAACCAGCGTGAATAGTAGAGTTCGACGTCACATTCTGATAGTACGTCGCTATTACATTGCCTTTCAAAGCTATGTGCGTAGCTGTGATGTCGCACGAACGTCGTGCAGCGAAGAGCATAACCAGGCAATGCCCAGATAGCACACGGCGATGGCGGAGATATTGCCTTGGGATTCGAGATGCGGGATTCGGAGTGGGTCTTTGGATGGCAGTCCTGCCAGTGGCGCGGCCGATGCACAGGAACGCGCGTTGACAGAGAATCTGCAGCGGACAGAATAATGTCGCTGCCACGCCACGGCCTCTCTATGTGGGCTAGGGTTTGCCTTTCAGAGTGAGAAGGAGTTCAAAGTTTGAAGTCCACATAGACGCCTGCCTGTCACTCGCCGAACAGCTGCGTCGAAGCTAATTAGGCTCGCTGCAGACCGGCCGCTGGGCGCGCTGTGCATAAGCCGCACAAGAGCCTACAGGCGCACCCCGCAAAGTGACAGTCTTGTCCGGGTGTGCCTATAGACGAGGGTGACAAGTACAGTTGTGCTGGGCGCGCATCGACCCTTCACAGCTGCCAACCGCGGAATCGACGCGGGCAGTGGGCACCCCTGCGCTTCCCATTTCTTCCCATTCGCAGTCACCCAGGGCATGACATCAGTGATAGCGGAAGCACCTCGCATCGCAGCGTCTCTGGGTAATACTTCAACCTGATGGCGTGCGGCGGGTGTTGCTGCTCGAAGCAAGTTAGTGTTTCGGATCGTCAGGATTGCATCTGAATCCCAAGTCCAATATGCACGTCTAGCATCTTGATTCTCTAATGGATCCGCGCGGGCGAGCATGAGCAGAAGTCGCTGAGTCGAAGACAGGCCACGCTGCCAGGACATATGCAGCATGCCAGAACCTAGTTCACCCAACGTCGCCGCAATCTCATATCACTTAGAGCAACGTCTGGAGAGAGCATGGTGTTCAGTGGGCGAAGCTGCAAAGAGGAATCTGCAAAGTAGTCAGGGCCGCATGCATACGCGGAGATGATGCTGATCGTAGCTGCCTGTCGCGATGCTCAATTAATTGGTTCGCGGTGAGTATATCATAGATGATGTTTGACTGGCTTGGTCAGTGGTGCCTGGCAGCCGTATCGGAGACGGGCGCAGAAGGCTGGTTTGGTCACGGTGCCTGATCGTTGCTCGGGCGGGCCTGGCGCGGGCCCGAAGTTCAAGGCTGTAAGCTGTAAACCGTAATGCATAATTATGAAGGCTGTCGCGGCCACGAACTAGAGTGCCTAGCCAGGCTCCTACCAAGCCGTACGGTTCGAGGGTGAAGGCTAATTATCGATAGCGTAGAGTACAAGATTTTAATACTATCAAAAATTCACGCCACCTATCAAAAAACACGGACTCTATACCCAACTTCACCTTCACCCTCTCACCGACGGCTTGCACAAAACATTGGTAAACAAGCGCGCCACACGAACTGATTCCGCTCGATCTTGCTTGTCGATCATCTTTTATCATTCACGCTGGCGACAAACACTCAAATGAACGCTGTAATTGACAGTCTAGCTGTCAATAATGTAACTCATTCTGCTTTTGTGTTGTTGCTGCTCGAAAATACCAACTGCAATAACCCATGCACCAAAAACTTAGTGCAGCATGCACACATGATTCTGCATGCATTCACACAGCACGACAACACGACGAAATCGGCAATAGACTGGGCAAGGCAACACCTGCAGGCCCGCTATGCTACTGCGATCAAAATTCTCTTGCACGTCAGCAGCGGATTGCATTTCGGGACATAGCGCACAAAATGAAGGAATGCGCGCCTGCCCTTTGGCATCTGATGTGCCTGCTTTTATAATCAGTAGCTGATTGTCATGGGAGCCGGTCTCCGCAATAGATACAACATCTTTGTCACGATTTAGAAGTGCTTCCACCATGCGAAGCTGCCAGAAACACGGTCCGTAACCCATTTTTGGCGTGCTCTTTTGTGCATTTCGTGTATGGAGGGCATTTGAGCATCAGAGAGGTTGGCCGCAATGATTTGACACGCTTTGACACATTCTAAGAGGAGGAAACAAGGGGACACCAGTGTGTAACTATTATTTCAAGGGGAATTGATTGCAATTAATTTTGTGTGGCGCTCTGTGGCGCGCTTGTTTACCGATGTTTTGTGCAAGCCGTCGGTGAGAGGTTGAAGTTGAGTATAGGTTCCGTGATTTTTAGTTTGTCCGATATTTATCAGTATTGTACATTGCGTGCTCTATCGATAATCAGCCTTCAACCTCGAACCGTACGGCTTGGTAGGAGCCTGGTGCCTAGCGTGCCTGGCGCCTCTGGGAAATTAGTGTCGTGGACTCGTGGGCACTCACCGCCGCGGCGACCAATGCCCAGGGGAATGGCCAAGAGCGGGTGCTCAAGACCCGCTAGTGCCACATTTATTAACCTAGACAGAGGGCGACAGCAACAAGAAGGCTCCCAGGAGAAATTCAACGAAGTCCGACAAGCGTTTGAACTGTTTCGCGCACTCTGCCTGCTAGCCCGACCAGGAACACTCGCCCAAATCCCAGAAATACGATTGCAATCCCGGGCTGAGGGCTGAGACGACAATGATTTCCCCACACACCCCAACAGGGCGGACATCTGACACACTGAGTATTGGCCTATGCCCCATGTGCACTTGGTAACTGAACGGCGCTGTCGGGCAGGGCGTTCTGAGGATTGGTGATGGTTCCCGCATCTGATGAGTTTGTGTGTGTCGGCCTTGAACCAGGTTCCAGTGAGTGTGAGGGGGCGTGGGCGTATCAGATATGTGCGCATGACGCACGAGTGAAACGACACGCGACCTGCCATCTAAAACACACTGCTGCAAAACTCGTCAGCTGCGCCATGACGATGATCAGGGCCAGGTACATACCAAGTTTAATCTTATCTATGTACGCGAATCCTCGTCTTGGCGAGGATCTGGATGTTACCCGAGAACAATCTCTTCGGCATGGCGTCAGTATCGAGCTCGTGGAATGCTGTTACGGGCTGGCGGCCTGTGCACAACGTGAAGCAAGCAAAATAGTTAGGATCACGAAACAATGTAATGCAATTCTATTTCTTACGCATGGTATCGTTTTAGAATATACATCTTTTTTCTTGTTTCTTTCTTTTCTTGAATTTGAAAATCCTGTGTTTGAGATCCACGCCGCGCGTGCAGTGCCAATGCGGGCTCACGCGCGATGGCCCTCGCGCAGCTCTAGCTCTGAGATCGCAGATCTCTCGCCAGATGCAATTGAGCGGAACGCCGGAAGGACCTTTTGCTCCTTTCGAGGAGCAGCGATGAGGACGGAGTGAGGGGCGGGGAATGAAGGTCAATGAACCGGCGAAGGCTATGTATGTGTGTCTGTCTGAGCGTTTGCTATTGACGTGTATGTCGGTGACGTAGCTGGCGTAGACTTAAAAGTCCAGAATTATCGATTAAGGGTCGGGATCGTCGACAATTCCAGGGCTTGATCTTCGAGGGCCTTTGCAAAGGACTCTGGATCTGTGACTGCAATGAGAACATTATTCCAATATCATGTCAGCATTGTCCCAGTGTGTGCCGATGAAGTGTCGATGGATAAATCAGACAATCAAAATGCCAATCCCAATCAAACCACGTGACTATGTGTTGACTTGTGCACGTTAGCAATGACATAAACATGTGACTGTCGAGAGGTAGCAGACGCCTCGGCTGTAAAGTGTTCGCACTGCCTCGGGTATGTGTACGAGCCCTAGAGCCGGGGATGTAAGTATCGACTGCGTGGTGAGCAAATATGGCAAATAAGATTACCAACGGCTTGTGCCACTGGTCGTGGAAGTTCATCATCACTGATTCAAATGAACGTCAAAACAACGCTCAACTCGGTTATAGATGACATCGGCACCTAGCTTGCGCCAGAGAGGAGATCTGGTTTATTTGACCGAGCATAATTGAGGGTCGGACATCCGAGTTTGACGTAGTGGGCCACAAAGCCATTTGCTCCCGTTTATGTGTTATTGGACACACTCAGGCTCGCAGGCATCAAAGGAAGCCGACGGAATGCGAAGTCTGTATGCAAAGGAGCTAAGTATAATACATCAACCACAACGATGATTTCCTGCCCTTGCACTCACGTAAAACATGCTTCAGGGTCATATTCCGACACCAAATCTAAAGTGCTCTTCGCCGAAATCAGAGGTCCGCATCGAAGACAGATGCTGAGTGAAGCCAGAGATAGCTGAATATTGCGTCACTGTATAGACGAGGCTAGTGTCCTCCGAGCAATGCATAGCTTATCAGACTGGTTCGTTCCACAGTTAGCGCGCAGCAAAGGCTACCCCTGTTGATGATAGATGGCTTCCGGCTCGGGGGAAAGTGCCGTGAACTGAATTTCGCGCTCTACTTGTCATGGGACGAGCCGGGGAAGTTGCAGCGGAGACCCTCACGGTAGCTCCTGTAACTGTTTAGTTCCTGGGTCAACAGATGCAGATAATAATCATGGAAGGTCGAAGAATACTTAAGAACGCCAACACTCAGCGGTGAGTCTTCACAGGATATGTCGAGATTGACGTGACGTGAACAGTTGAGAAACGCATGGTCACGCGTCGTCCGTGACCCTAAGCCACAGTAGATGTACACAACGGCACCGGCTGTGAACAACCAAACGTCTATGGGAAGATCCTCAGTGAGCAGTGCCGGAACTAAGCGAATCAGACAGTTCATAACACTGACAGTTCCTGGTGTTCAACATTTTGACGATATGATCAATGTCCGGGATTACCAGGGATCGGTAGCGGGAAAGTCGGGTGCCATCGTGGCAATCTTTCGGTCGACGGCTGCGGGCAATGGACTTCAATTTAGGTTGTAATGTGAGATATATTGTTCCGCAGATTGGCCAGCATGTTTGAAGTTAACTCTGGTAAAATTGGCCCCGCGATGAAACCCAAATCATGAATGGATTCATATTGCTGAAAAGGTTGAGCGGCGGCCAGGGGTACGTGTACGGCTGTCGGCACGAACAATTTCGTCGGTAATCACCATATCTTGATAATATCACGATGCTAACAGTGATGATCAGGTTTTGAGTAGAGGTATGAGAGCCGTGACATTGGCAGTTCCTGGCCAAGTATGTTCGTACATATTGATGAGGATCCAGAGCCGTTGGGCTGGAGCCTATACGCCGCAGCTTGCGGCTGCCGTCTGCGAGCCATATGGGTCCAAGGACGATAAAGTGGTATGCATAGCATGTTCAGATGATCTGAGAAGCGGAATTATGATCCACATTATGGCCGCCTCTGTCAATGCCGCCGCATGCAAAGAGAGAAATAGCCATCCTTGGTATCCCGAGCTATTTTCCAGCATTGCGATGGTTGCAGGGCCAAGGAAAGCTGCAGTGCCACCCGCGCCAAGGTCTAATCAGGATAGGCGCACATGCAGAAAGAGACGTAGACGGTGATGGTCACTAGCATGAATTGTCGCCCATAAAATGAGTAACTTGATGATTGGCATACGGTGATCCCCGCTGCTATGCGTTGAGCCCCCATAGGTGAATCCTTGCAAAAGAGAGCTTCTCGGTGCGCCTACTTAGCTGACTCTCATAGGACACCACACATGTCGAGTGTCGGTGGATTCCATACTCTGAGAAAGATCCAGATTGATCTTTAAAATTGTGGCAGGCCTCGGATATTCATGTATTCGGCCTTGAAGCTTGATGACAGACATCATGTAGACGGTGTTGAGACCAAACGACGTGCCGTAGCAGAACGACCTGGAGTCAGAATTGCCGCCGGGATTAATACAGATTGGGTGGCTGTTTGTCCTTGTTACGCTCGTGGCGAGACTCAGTGATGGTGATTCATCGACCGTAACACAACATACACCGCGTTCTGTCTCGTCTTGCCCTCTGACGTTGCGAAGAGTTCGAGGTCCAGCGATCCAAGCCGAAGAAATTATGATTACGGCTCAAATATCGACTTGTCATATTGTTGTCTTGCCATACGTGGCTGTCCGGGATCCATTTCTATGATTTAATCTCCCATAGCACCATCCGGGCGCCTAGCGGCTGAGGTCATACCATCCGCCTTAAACGAAAGGATCCAGCACGCCTTTTTGAACCCGGATACCAAAGATCAGAAATCGTAGGATTTCGATATTTGCGAGCTTTGTGGCAGCGGGGAAGAGCAATAACAACGAAACAGTCAACTTAGATGTCACATTCTGAGGAGGCATGGGTTGACAACAGCGTTGGGCTTGTATGCGTGCACCATGCACCTGTACAGCTGAAATCAATCACCGAGGAGATGGAATCGTTGGACGCCTCTTCGCCATCGATGCCGCGCATTGAGCTGAAGTGGTAAAGCCGCTTGATCGACATATCATCACATATGAACCCGGCTATATAATGTAGAATGCATACTGCATTTCGGAGGAATTGGCCGAAATAATGTGCAGCCCTTTATGCATGCAGTGAGGGTGCGCTAGCCCTCCAAGGCGAGAAAACTGATCAATTATGCCGACTTGCACTCACCCAAACGCAACCAATCTTCACACCGAACGGTATATGTCACTTGCATCGATTTAGATAATACCCGCAGATACATTTCCAGACATCGGCCATAACTATCAAACAAGCTGAAATTCTCCCATACTTTCCCATTGATCAATCTTTTACAAGCACTATGAAACATCTTTCAGTCAACCTTCGGAATTGAAAGGCAGTACTGGTTGTGACTCACCTGCGAGTAGTAAGCATTTGAGACCTTGCAGGTCGTTCCCGAAGAACAGACGGTCGGACCCTGAGAATATGCATTAGTTGTATTCCTTCGATCGCTCAAAATAAACGCTTACGCTATATCCAATCCCACCGCTGTGTAGAATTAATGAATACGATGCCAATGGAATATAGAGACGTTATCGTACCATTGTCCGTAGGGAGTCTGAGTAGCTCCCACAGCGCTCGTGGTGCTTGTGGTGCTTGTGGTAGTAGATGCCTTAGTAGATGATGAGGAAGAAGCTATCACATGCGAGCTTGTGGTGGACTGAGGTGAACCAGTAATAGCCGCCACGCTGTAGCTGTTAATCAAAAGCACGGCGCTGCCGGTGAAGGGCTCAGTGCCGGTCTGGATAGATTGAATATACTACAAAAATACGAAATAAGCATGTCAAATCGTACAGTGGTCACATCGCCCGGGTTGGAGAAGAAAAACATGCCTGTGAGCTCGAAACACCTTCGTTAGCGACGAGGAAGTCAAAGAACGCTTTCAAGTCGACATTGAAGTCGTTGATCTGAGACGTCGCCACAAAAGAGTAAACATGCCAGTTCGAGTTTGGTCCAGACCATAGATTCCAAGTAGTTCCAGCGATGGACGTTCCGGTGGTGATCTGGGATCCAACAGGCTGAATGCTAACGAAAAACAATTCCATTATTGATAGCTGTGAATAGTAGGTCTCATTACGTACCCGCCGAGTCCGGAGAGCCAAATCATACTATTCATTATGGATTTATAAGAAAATGTCGTTCAATCACCAGAGAGGAACACGTACATTTCATAGCTGGATGCAGCGGAGGCTGCTGCCCCAGTCGGGGCTGCGCCAAGCCAGATGTCATAAGACACGTCAGCACGAATTCCGGATGACTGAGAGAGGTATTGCCAGCTCCATGTAGTTGGTGCACTCGTGAGAGCGGAGAGCTAAGAGTGGTCTGAGTGCGGTTTGCAAGCAATCATGGTGGCGATAGCTACCTGAACACCTTTCACGGAGTTGGATTGAACGTTTGCGTCTACAAAAATTGAGCAAAATTTTCCCGGCCGGCACTGAAAGGGTATAATCACGCACAACTCTTGACGCTATTTGGTCCATTGGCCCATGTCCAATTTGTCTGCCTAGTTTTTTCGAATAAACTATCAGTCACAGGCTCTATGTGCATTATATACAGGAATACTTGCCAGGAGACAGTATTTCCAGTGGCAGACAACAAAGTCGAATTCTGCCCTCCGACGCCAGCACCTGAAATTTGCGACGTGCACCAACCTCGTCAGGTAATGATTGAGAAGCTTTAATCCACTTTACGTACTTGCGCCCCACAAATTCTGGCACAATGTGTATTCACCCGCAGGCTCACATGCAGTCGCACCGGTGATGAGCTGCGCTGAAGCAGAGCTGACGATTAAGGCAATTGAAGCGAGGCCGCACAATAATTTCGACATGATTTGGAGGGTTAAAGACGAGGGTGAGGATGGGCTAACCTGTCGCCTTACAAAGCAAGCTTATATATATCCTCCACACCACGCCTATACAGATATAAGCATGATGGGTTCACGAGTTCAGCAACCGGTGGTCTAGGATTGTAGAAGTTCGGTTAGGTTGACAAGATGCGAAGAAGAGCCAAGGAAATGGCGAGATGTATCCAGTCTCGGCTTTCGGAAGGAGGTATTCCTCGATTTAGGGCTTCACGTGATCTTTTTGGCCATGTCTGTCATGATGCCAAGAGGAGGTCTATAGTAAGGCTACAGGTCGAGGTTGGAACGTTGGAGGCTGATTGTCATTCATTGCAAATTGATTGTGCACGCATGGCTAAATACTGATAAACGGATAAAATGTTATATCCCAGACCCACTTCACCTTCAACCTCGGGAGTCAGCAAACCTTCGGAGACGCCTGTAAATCAGTGGCTGAACTTTCCGTTTGGAGGTCCGATTTAAAGCCCTACAGCCTCATCTGTAGGTATCCATAGACAACTCTAGGTCGAGGCAATCTACAGTAAGTCTGCTTCGAATCAATTATGTATCTGGGCCTCACGGTTAATGTCAATGCTCCACTGTTTTCACCGATCTTGATATAAGTCCCTGCTACGGAGGATGCACGAAGCACACGAATGCTACGTGGAAGGCGGCTAGTTAGTATTTGATATTCAATCGATGGGTATGATCTTCTTAGAGGAAAGGATACTCCAGCCCAAGAGCCGACTTAGGCTCGAAGAAATTTAACATGTGTGGTGTATGTGTACCATGCTATTAGATTAGTCGCGTTCGCACCAGGTCTATGGACCAGCGTCCTCTTTGTGGCATGTGTCACGAATTCGAATAAGAGAAGAGCACAACGACGGAGCGGCCAATTCGGACGTCGTAAGAACCATTTCAGCCAGAATCTAGAGGTCTCGGCGAGGGTATGGCCAAGTCTTCAGGACGCCGCGACTCTATATAGCGCCGTGAGCGTCATCGTTCGTATTGTTTTCGGGGTCTGAGAAGTCGGTCAGCATTGGGTTAGGGAGGGCGAAGGCAGGACAAAACTGAAGAACATTTGCTGGGGTTCGAGTTTTCAGACTGAATTGAATTATGCCACTGTGGACCGCGAAGTTTAATTACTGCGACGCTGATTCGGAAATGCATATTGACCATCAACGTCGGGCCCTCGACGCCGAGGTTCGTACTCTCGCGTCACGTGGGACTGCGCTACAGAAAAAATGGGTCTTCATGGCAAGAATCGCGAGTTTGGATAGAGGAGGGCGCAACACCGAAGCATCCGATTCGAAAGTCGCGGGATATATGCCATAGATTCGTTAATATGAGCTCTTTGAGATGTGAATTTGATGCTACACCCCGCAAAATCATGTCTAAAACGGATGACTTGGATTATACTCCCAAGATGGTCCAAATGGTCTTTGGACCTCACGCGCAGGCGGGGGTTGCGGGTAGACACCTGGTATCTTGACAGCCGAAGTGCGGGCAAGTGCGGGCGAGACAGATACCTTCGAATATTCGTCGTGTACTAATACAGGCGGTAAGTTGATCGAGTTTCAGGTACAACCTCACGACTCACGAGGCTAGATGGGAGACGGGGGTATCCATATGCAGATGCACACATACACAGAAGCTTGATTTGAACGCTGCGTCTAGGTTGAGCTATGCTATTGGGGAGCCTCCACTTTTTGTCGGAGGAATGGGGAACCAGGAGGTGGAATCTCTGTCTTGTATTTGGGCACCGGGGGAATGGGGAATTTGACGAATGCACATCGCGCATCGCTGCCGAGTCCTCGATAGAAGGTGCTGCGAGTCCAAAACTGGGCCTGGAGAAGAGAACAGCACAGCTCAAGGGGAGAGTGCGCTGCACCCGCACGGCCGATATCAGATTGAAATTGGTGGCTAGGCAAGAAGCCTGTAAGTGTGAGATGCATGGAGATAATCGATAACAACACCACATCCAAGAGGGTTCTTCGGTGACCTGGGCGAAGAGGAACAGCCGTCTTGCAACGTAAGTATATGAATTGTGCCGCTGCGTTGCGGTCCTTGCGTCAGGGTGGCCAGTGTCGCCACTCCGCGGATCCAGCATACTGGATACGCAGCCCAGCTGACGATTCCTGCGTATCCGTCAAACCGGCTGGAACGACTCCAGGATTATGTGGCCAGTAGGCCTCTTCTTTGGTGCCGCCATCTTGCTTTTGACTCTGTGCACACGAATATAAGAGTCTGTGTTGAGCCAGCGGCGGTGTATCCGGCAGACATGCGGGAATTGCATGAGTTTGACTCGAGTACACAACAGTGTCGACTGGCGGTCACGGGTGCCTATGAGTAATTAATATTGATGCAAGGTGCCGTGGTGAGAGCCAGGATTGTATTATGATAACCGGGGTGTAGCTTTGAAAAGAATCTCAAGCAGGAAAAGAGCAGCTCTGTAGACGATAATGACCTGATGATAGTAGTAGCGGTGCAAGTTTAAGCTTGTAGCACATACTGCATTCAAAAGCTACCGCTGCGAGAGCTACATCGTACTTAATCGCAAACAATCACCCCCACGGGTCTGCATAGTGCATTATATGATACTTGAAAGATCAAGATGATTCAAGGACACATGCACAGGCAGTATTATTTACCTTGGCCGCTTGTTGAATGACGATGTCAGTGTGTGCCGAATGAATCGAGGGTGGCTCGCGATGGCAAGCAATTCAAAACGCAAGCCGACTGGTGCTTGCAATTTCTTCAGCGCTTGGGAGTGGCAACATTGTTCACGGGAAAAGGGAGTGGACAAGACGAGGGTGTGGGCGATTTCGAATGGAACGAGTGGCCATTCTTTTCTATTGCACAACTACTGTCCATCTCCGAACTATGATCTATCTGGCGATCCCAGGCTATCCAGGTTCTCATGCCGAGAACAAGGGTCAAGATGTATGCGCTCTAATGCGCCGCGTTCTCCTGTGCAATCTGTGCCGCGTATGGGTTCTTTGGATTGTTGCGGTGTTCCTCAGCTATAGATAATAGATTGTTGGAGTCAGCTTTCCATTGGGCAGAAGTTTATAGAAGGGGCAGTGGAGTTTGGTTTAGGTGGGAAGTGAGTGAGGGACACGTACAGCGAACACCAGCTTCCTGAGCCTTTCCGACCAGGTAGAATGTGATGACACCGCCAGCAAGGAATGGCCACATGGGCTTCAAGACCTATACATACGATGGAAGATGAGCAAGAGGTCTTCGTTGTTTTCGCGTCATGCGCCGTAACATGAACGCACAGGTGTGGGCCACTTGCGGAGACCGAGGAATGCCATTGTAGATAATCTGCATATCCGAAAGTTAGAGAAATGCTAGCAAGGACACAAAGCCAAGACATACAAATGAAAGGTAAGAGAGACGACGAGGTGAAGAGAGCGGAGCAGGTCGGTGAAGACAAACGGGAATTTCTGGCCACGTGGGTGGCCGGTAGCAATTAGCGTCGCCTGCGCGTCTGCCAACCTGAGTCCCTGACACTCGTTCTACATACTGTATCTGCTGGTGGTCTGCTCAGTTTCCCAATCTTCCAGGAATCATTCCTTAATACCCAATACCGACGCTGGTAACTAATATTTGATTCTCACTCGTTGGCTGAGCACTCCAAGCGTATCTGCCTTGGATTTCCGCATCATCTTGCCTTGTTCGATATTTCTTGTACATCGGGCTTCTACGACGATATGGCAGCGACCGGTTTGAATGCAGCAGTGGGAGGGGCTGGGATTGCTGCACCTTCAGTGAGCTTTATTCTCGATTGTGCAGAGTTACCTTTGCGACATTCACTGAGGCTAATTATATGGTGCTATCCACATAGACAAGGCAATTCCCATTCTTTGATATCAACAAGGTCAAAGACATCCATGATCTAGCCAGCTCTCCTGAAATCTTTCAAGTTCGTTCATATCTAAAATCACGAGAATGATAATTGAGCTTGTCCGGTGCAGAGTACACCGGAGATATCTACTCTGGCACAGTCTTCTGCTGGCCTTCTCTTTGCGGATATACATGGATCAATTCATCTTCTCAATCGGGATTTTGTCTCTGTCAAGAGTTGGATAGCGCATGTCGGTGGACGAGTTACGCACATGGCTGAAGGACGAGGAATCTTGATTACTCTTGGGGTACGTGTTTCTCCTCGAAGCGATGCTCAATCTCACTAAGTGCTTTCCACTCGGTAGGAAGAAGATGCAGTGCGCTCACCGCTGCTCAAGATATGGGATTTAACAAAGATGGACAAAAAATTGGGCACACCTAACCTACTTCGTTCTACGAAAGTACAGCCCAGCAACCGACCTCACCCTGTACGCGATTTAAAGTTCATGAAGTATCCTATACAAAACTAACCAACCTTAGGTTTCTTCTATAGCGCTCTCAGACACCCTCTCGCACCTCGCCATTGGTCTGGGAGACGGCACCGTTCTCCTGTATCGCAACCTCGATCAATATGTGTTCTCTCCATCCACTTCTCTTACCTCTCTTCCAAAGCCCAAGACCATCCACGAATCCCCCACAGAGCCCATCACTGCCCTTGGTTTTAAGGAGCCCAGCACACTGACGGCGACCAATGGCGCTGCACCTGTACCACTTGCAAATGAAACAGCACACGCGCATACACGCATGGAGACTGAAGACCCAACGACGAATGCGCCACAGAGTGCCAAGGAGGCGCAGAATCTGTATCTATTCATCGTCACCACGAACCGTGTCCTGGCGTATCAAGCGACAGGACGTGGTTCAGGCGCTGCACCAGCAGTGGTGGACGAAGTTGGAGCCGGTCTAGGATGTGCGGTGATGGACTGGCACAAGCGCGGTATCGTTATCGCCAGGGATGAAGCGGTTTATGTATGTGGGGTTGGCGGACGAGGGACCTCCATTGCGTATGAAGGTCAGTGTCTGCCTTTTCTCCTTTTGCTTGCATCACTTTGTTGATAACAAGAGCATATCTATAGGCTTGAAGTCTTCTGTGCACACGCACCTAAATTATCTGGTAATGGTCACTCCACCGTTCACACCCACTGCGTCCGCAGCGTCTGCGACTGTACGGAACCTAGCTGCGCGCTTGACCAACCCCGCTGAAAGTGAAGTCACAAAAGTTACACTATTGGATTTGGAGAACAAGCTCGTGGCTTATTCGGGGACCTTTGCGGAAGGGGTACGGGAGGTTGTAAGCCAATGGAGCAAAGTTTACGTGCTGGGCAACGATGGCAAGGTGCAAGATGTCTCACTTCTCTTCATCTTCGGCCGCTGATGTATTAAACTATCTAGCTTTCCTGCTTAGAAGAGAAGCCCAATTCAGCGAAGCTTGAGATGTTGTATCGCAGATCCCTCTTCGTTATGGCACTCAGCATAGCGCGCACCCAACACATGGAAGAATCCAGTGTCGCAGACATCCACCGCCAATATGGCGACCACTTGTACGCCAAGGGTGATTATGATGGTGCTATGGCCCAATTTGTACAGACTATTGGCTGGACGCAGCCCAGTTATGTCATCCGCAAGTTCCTCGATGCCCAGCGTATCCACAATCTAGTTACCTACCTGCAGGAGCTACATTCTTTGGGTCTCGCCAATGCAGATCACACGACATTGCTTTTGAACACATATACGAAGTTGAAAGATGTGACGCGTCTGGATAGCTTCATCAAGACCGAATCGCGACGCAAGGCGACAAATGCAGATGGAGAAGAGACCAATGAGCTGCCCTTTGATTTGGACACGGCGATTCGGGTATGTCGACAGGCGGGCTACTTTGACCATGCGAGCTACCTTGCTAAGAAGTACGACCGGCATGAAGACTACTTGAGGATTCAAATCGAAGATGCGGGTAATTTCGGGGATGCTTTGGTATATCTACGAAGACTCGGGCCTGAGGCGGTAAGTTCGAGTTATTTTCGAATTCATTTCAGTGTTGACCTTGCTCAACGTAGGCTGAGAGTAATCTCGCGCGTTATGGTCGTGCAATGTTGGAAAGCCTGCCGGAGGAAACCACACAACTACTTATTGACTTGTGCACCATTTCAGGGACGTTGGAGTTGGAGCCTGAGGAGCAAATAACTGAAAAACCGGAAAGATCAAACACCGGAGGTCCTTCATACCTTTCGTATCTGGCGTTGGGTCGTGGTGCAGCCCCACTCCCGCCAACCCTGACCCCCGGGACCGTTACCCCCCCTTCCCCATCCATCAAGACTTTGAAGCCAGGAGAAACTGGATCAGGGCATGATGATTCCTTGAATGAATCGCCAAGGTCCCTCAGCCCTCCACCTGAAAAGGCGCCCCCACCTCTTAAGCCTCGTGCTCCGACTGTAAAGCGACTTTCACCTCGCCTCTACTTTGCACACTTCGTAGATCATATGGATCACTTCATCATCTTCCTCGAAACTGTCGCTGAACGTCGCTGGGGCCAGACAGCCGAAGGACAAGTTTCGACCGCCAGCCTTGAGCCACCCACAGACGAAGCGGCGGACAAACAGGATCAAACTGCAGTATGGAATACTCTTCTGGAGCTTTATTTGACGGCGCCAGCTTCTCACGTATCCGAATTAAACGAGAAAGTGACGCCGGATGTCTTCCGAGACAAAGCTCTTCGTGTTTTGAAGAGCGAAACTATCCCCTACGATCCAACCCATGCCCTCATTCTGTGTTCCAGTCACGAATACACTCCCGGTCTGGTCCTTCTTTGGGAGAGAATGGGGATGTTTGAAGACGTGCTTCGGTTCTGGATGGATAGAGACAAGGAGGGTAACACCCCTGACGCATCGGCGCAGGTCGTACAACATCTGAACAAATATGGCCCCACTCGGCCGCATTTATACCCTCTAGTCCTCCGGTTTTTGACTTCCTCGCCGGAGATCTTGTCTCGCCATACGGCAGACATATCAGCAGTATTGGACCACATCGACGAAGAAAAAATCATGCCACCTCTGGGTGTGATACAGGCACTGAGCAGAAATGGTGTTGCCAGTGTGGGGCTCGTGAAGCAATGGCTGATGATGAGAATTAAGGAATCTCGCGAGGAGATCCACACCGTTGGTGTCCTTATCTGCGTTACGTGCTTCCACAAATTAACAATCCTGTAGGATCAGCAACTAATCAGCTCTTACCGCCTCGAAACGCAAGCCAAGCTCAAACAAGTAGAAGCGCTATCAGATCCTGAAGCCCCTCGAGTATTCCACGTCACTCGGTGTCAAACATGTGGGGGTCAGTTGGACCTTCCAAGCATTCACTTCATGTGTGATCACAGTTACCACCAACGGTACGACTACACGAGATTTCCCTACGCACGCAAATTGACCCCCCTCTCAGGTGTCTACAGGATACCGAGACCGAGTGCCCTAGCTGCGTCCGTGCGCACGGCGTTATCCAAGAAATCCGACGTAACAACGAGCGAATGGCTGACCAGCATGACGTTTTCTTATCTGAGGTTCAGGATAGCGGGTTCATGGCTGTGGCGAGTGGGTTCGGCCGGGGTGTGCTTAATTTCGGTCGGCTTGAGACCTAGTTCTGTCACCCACTGTAAATGGGATGCTATTCACGAGAATTTGGGTCGGACTTTGCAGGAGACACGAGATGCGATGAATAGATATACAAGAGGCATTTCAGTCCGAATGTTCTATGGCCATACACAAAGTAGGGGCGTTATTACAAGTCAAATGGTAAAATATAGCCTGGTATGCAGCAAAAACAAGAAGCAAAACAAAGCAAAATCATCGCCTTTCCAGCCTACCAACAACCCCCTCAGCTTCCCCTCTCGCCTGGCCGAGATCTGATAAGTCACCTGAGAGGTGGGAATCGATCCCGTCGGAAGGGGGACCTGACGCATTACTGGCAGTGGTGCTGGATGGTGTTGTAGCTTGTGTGTCGGAGGTCACGGCACGAAAGGGCGAGGGGGCCACAAGGGAGCGCTGGAAGCGTGTTCGGAAATCAGCAGCATCGTGGGTATGCTCGCCATTATAGGATATAGACGCAGAGCCATTGGGCATATGGTCTGCAGTAGCGTATGTCGATGACGGCCCGGATATTGGCCCTGTCCCTCCTTTCATGGCTTCAGCCGCCTGCTGATTATAATGTAATCGACGCTAACACATGAGGTCAACGAAACGTCCACGGAACGTGAGAAGACAGACGCACCTGATGATCCCAATGGTCCCAAGCATCTGCAATGATAGGTTCGAGTGAGGCCAGCTCTTCGTTGGTCATTTGGAGATTCCTCAGCAGGTGCTGCTTCAAAAGTGGGGCACAAGAGAAGGATAAGAGTAATGTCGATGCGAAGGTCTGGCCTCCCAGCGGTTGGCCTTGAGGAAATGGAGGTTCCTGGGGCACAATCTCTTCGTGCTGCTGCTGATCGAGTTCATGTGCCATGAGGTATTGCCCATCCCGGTATTGCACGTCAGTAATCTCGTTCCCCATATCCAATCCCAACTCTCGCATCTTGCGATCCTTAACTAAAGCCCTGTGCTTTCTCTGCCTTTCTCTAGCTGCAGCTCTCACCCGCTCTCTTCTGGCCTTCTCCTCCGGAGACAGGTCGTCTTCGTTGGCTTCAGGGGGTGGCGGCGGTGGTGGTGGGAGCTGATGTTGTTGAGCAGGAGCCGAGTAAACTGGGGTAGAGTTCGTTCCGTTCGTCTTGACGGTGCTTGCAGTCTGGTTATTGTTTCGGTCCCGCTCGCGTTTCCGACGCTGTCTCTCTGCAGCCATCACCCGTTTGTGTCTTTGACTTGGGGTCTCGTTCTCGCGTTCGCGCTTGCGGGAGCCGGAGGGTGTCGAGATGATGTTATCGTTCTGAGAGTTGGGATCCATGTATTTAATTGCACACAGTGCGTGTGTGCTGGTTGTGTGACGAGACCTGACCGCTGAGAGGTTGCGATTTTGCGTGACTGAGGAGTGACCGTTCGTGACAAAGGGTGACTGTAACTGAAATAGTCAAGAGGGCGAGGTTCAGCTGCCTGCGTGGTTTGGGCGTGGCCCGTGAGACATTACTAAGTGGCGCTGGCCTGGGGTACCACTGAATATTTTAGCTTGGGCATGAAGTGACCTGCACATATCCACTTCTGGTGTCCTCGGCCATGTGAGTCCATAATTGACGTATCTTTGATGTGCATACATGTCTCTTATTACCAATCCACTGCAGCGTTGAACAGTAAAAATCTAGCGGCCTTCCAATGTGAGAGATCAGCAGAAGCTCGTCTATCGCCGTACTTGAACTAAGTATATGATCCTTTAAAGATGATTGACATGACGGAAATAGCCATTCGCATGTCCATCCTGACAGAGCAACTCATGCATGTCAGAAGCAAGCGTGGTGACCTTATGCGTCAGCTTAAAGAGCTCGATGCTGAAGCAGCAATGATACAGCGCGAATATAAATCACTACAGAACATCACATCGCCAATATCTTCCCTTCCCGACGAAATTCTTTCAGAGGTCCTGGAGCTAGGGAAATATATGAACCCAGATTTTGCGATAGCAGTCTCCCATGTATCCCGCCAATGCCGAAGGGTCGCTCTTAACACCCCTCGCTTGTGGAACGTGATCAACAGCAAGCCTGGTTGGGGAATGCAACGCATCGCTGCCTATTTCAACAGATCAGGACCACTTCCTGTATATCTTTTGGTTTTTCTTCAGGAAACGCACATACCCGCGATATGCCATCTCCTCGAACTCCACAGCGGCAGACTTAGTCAGTTGACCGTTACAATAACTCGTGACCATGATCCTACCCGACTCCTTCGCTGCTTGTCATTCATAAAACTGCCCATTCTCAAGCACTTCACCATCAAGCAGGTTGGAAACCCGGTGTTCATGTCACATCAACTATTCAGCCGTGGCTGTCCAGCCCTAGTGTCTTTGCACATTTCAGGTCTTAATCCGTGCATAGCCCTCGAGCAGCTGCCATCTTTGACAGCGGTTCATCTCTCCTGCCATTTCTTTCGTTTCTCGCAGGACGTCTGTGCGCTCCGCAATATGCTTTCACAATCCACATCGATAACCCAACTCGAACTCGACTTTGAAACTGCACAATTGATTTGGCCATCCGACATCTCTCTCTCGATGCCCAATCTCCAGATACTGTCTGTCAAAGGCCACCCCAAGACTGCTGCTAGTCACATTGCTGGTTTCATGGGCGCATTGCGAGCTCCTGCAATGAGAATGCTAACGCTCAGAGGAGAGCTCCGCTTCGCATGCGACATTTTGTGCCCAAAGATGGTCACTTGGGCACACGATTTCCCTCAGTTGCGCACCCTCCGGTGTCCTCAGTTTCCGACCAACGCAACTGAAACTCTATTCATGATGGCCCAGATGCTCCCCGGCATCACCGACTTGACATGCGTTGAAAATAACCAGGATCTAATGACCCTTCTTCAGGTGTATGAGGATAATGGACCCGTTTGGCCCCATCTTCGCTCTCTCTCCCTGCTGCGAATGACTGGTAGCTATTTCACCACCGCGGAGATACTCCGACTGTTGGCATTTCGCAAAAGTATCGGCCACCCCATTGAAATGATTCGGCTACAAGAGAAGAAGATGGGAGAGTTGAATATCGAACAATTGCGGTCAATGGTTGACATCGAACCCTTCAAATTGAATGCAGACTGGCCTACTAGCTCCTTTTAAGATATTTTGGTTTGTGTCATCCTTTCTGCCTCCATTGTACTTGCGGGACAGCGCACGCTAGCAGTTGGAAGAATGAACTCTGGTAAAGACGCAACGCTGTGTTTACTTCGATTTGACATCGGACAGTGTGACCGCATAACGGAGGCGTGCTTATCTACGTCCCAGATATGAAAATTCCTCCTTCGTAAAAATAACTTTCGCATCTCACTTTCCAATGCAGCCACTTGGTGGCCACTAGCTAGGCCTAGAGTAAACAGCGTCTTTGAAGCCTGAAGAGCGATGCCTATTCCTGTCACACGGGCCGAATATCCTCCCGGCCAACCTGACCAACCAGAACAACGACAGCTTGCGAAGTTGCAATTGGATTGGACAGCAAGACGTCACAAAGGCATCGTTGGAGCCGCAAGGTGTACTCGTACAGCTATTAGTTTTGCATCTTAGTAATTCTCCGCCTGCCCTTCTAAAATCCTAAACTACATGCGTTAGAGACATCGAGAAATCGTAAAATGGAGTCTATGCGTGTATTCAACAAAATTACGCACCTCTGATATCCCGAGGAGGACCATACGTATCCCCACCCCCCATTCTGCAGGAAATACATAACCGCCCCCGTTTGGCCGCATCTCTCAATCCTCTCGAATGATGTGGCAAGATTCTATCCCCAGCGCATAAATATCTCAGCTGCTAGAGTTTCCCAAAGCCAACGGCCATTTCATCGAGGTGCATGGGTTTCAGATGGAGATGTGTACGGAGAAACTGGGGTCCCTAGTTTGCATCAATATTGAGCCTCTTCAACAGCGAGAATCGCCTGGTCAATTCTCGAGGGCTTTTGAATTCAAAAGTGTAATCTGTGGCAATATCGATGATGATGCGGAGAACATCGTGTGACAGAACAGCTTGTCTAGATATATAAATATAGATAACAAGCTCAGAATCGCACCTCCTGCAGTCATAATCTGACATGATCCTGAAATGAGTAGGTGGGCAGCAGGCTCCACTGTTCACCCCCACTCATTGTGGTCTTCGCTACGTCGAAGCAAAGGCCACTACTGTATGTTGAACAGGGTAAGAGATTTAAGGGTACGGGCACTACTAGTACTGTACTCATACGACCTTAGGTTCACACCAATTTCGTGTGACCGAGGCGATTGGTAAGTTCGCAAGTTCGCAGCGCCGTGTGACATGGGACAAGTTCGATCTAAGTTCTTCGCCAGTGGAACCGGAAGTGTCCGGAGGGCAAGCGATGGGATCGGTCTTGATACGCTTACTTCTAAACCACAGTTTGACACATGAAAATCTTTCACTTGTCAACATGGTCTCTCTGCAACCATTTCCAACGGCTGCACTCACGATAACTACGCACTATCAAAAACTGGGCATCTGCCACATCGATTGAAGTTAAATCAAGGTCCGGAGAATTTTTCAGCATCGATTTACATTGACTGAAGGCTTACCATAGTGCATAATGATGAGGAGATGGATGAATGTATCTGCTAGAATTAGAAATTACACTACTTGGTTTATTCGAAATTGCCTATACTGCGCCGAGTCACAAGTTAGGTTCAGGACTCTGAAAATCCTGTGACTGTGACCAAATTTAGGTTTAGTTCGAAGGCCCTTGGGACA
>JACXVL010000756.1:0-21365 GCA_014898675.1 Athelia sp. TMB | reverse complement strand
GCGGAAAGGGGGTTCGTATGTCGGCCCCCTGCACAGCCTGAGCATGTGACGTTCTGTCGGCAATGAGCGCCTCCGGAGACTGTGCTAGCATTTTGTAGTTGACGGTGGTTCTCGAATTGAATTGAGTTCAAGATAAACACTTGGATATCGATGGTATAAATCCACTTGATAAGAAGAGATAAGATAATCGCAATAGTGTATGCATGCGAGGGCCTTCATGTTGGCCCCCTGAGTAAGATTTTCGAGCTGCTGCTACCTCAACCTCTCAAAAATATTTCCTCCAAATTGAGCACTTCTGCAATTGGATATGGGGTGATTTCATTGACCCGAAAAGGCTGCAGCAGAACTGTTACCAGTTGGTCGCGTCGCGTCCGTGTAGCACTGTGTAGCAGACTCCAGAGTCCAGAGCACGCACGTGCTCGAGATAGTTGCAATCAGTGGCTGTGCTTTCGTTGATTGAACAACCATGTAACCCAGTTAGGCGGTTGCTGTATCTCGCTGGTTGCTACTTAGTAACTGGCCAATATTGACCTGGATGTCTCGACCATCGCAGAGCTCTTTGGCCTTGCGCCCCAAGGGTAAGGCGCCCGCGACACCAAAAACTGGACGCGCAGGGAAGGGCTCTCTCCTTTCAGTGGATACCAACATAGCCTTGTACGATCGCACGGACCCGTTTTTCGCATTCAACACCTTGCGCAAAATTTTGAGCGCGCTGCCATCCCGGATAGGGGGATGCCAACTGAAGCTCACTCCAGAAGAGCATAAGCTCTCCATGCACCTTCTGACAATCGTGGAGCCCTTCGTTGGGCTGGCCCCGTCCCGACGCACACTCACGCTCATCCCCAACGAGACCTTGGATTCTATTGTTTTCCACCTCGATTCCAAGCGCGATCTGGTCGCACTGGCGCTGTCATGCCGCAGGATGTATGGCGTGATCTTCCCGAGGCATCATGCATATCGCGTTATCAGATGCAAAGTGAGCTCGATCAGCGTGTGGAACCATTTCATCGTGCATCGGTCCCTCGCGCGTAACGTGCGGCGGCTCGAGATCCTCGATGAACGCTCGACTGTTCCCCTGCTCACGCCGCCAGGTATCATCACGTCCGAGACCGACTTGGAGAGCACAGACGATGAGCTAGGAATGCATGCGAAGCAGGAGCGCTACCTCGTCGCGGCACTGCATAAGATGACTGCCCTCCACTCCTTCACCTGGTCCTGCAATCACTCACCTATCTCCATCGACAATGTTTGGCCAAGTCTCCTCAAATGCCAATCCCTACAGGATGTGGATATCAGTGACAACCTCATCTTTGGAGTGCTTCCTGCAACAGAGAACGAAGGCGGGTCGGAAGCTTCAGCTTCCTCGGCCAAAAATGCGAAACGTGCAGTGAGTATCCTTTTCGTTATTCGCACTTCCGTGTTCTGAAAACGGGACAAAGCTCCGGGATCTGACAAGTGTCACGTTGCGTTCAACCAAGCACGCCTACGGCACGTCCAAAACCCCTAGTCTATCCAGGGTCTCCAAGCTGCTGGATAACTGCCCCAACCTCGAGGTCAGCCCTACCCCAGCCCTGTCCATCTCCGTTTACTAATGAATACCACCAGTCCCTCAACATCGGATACGAAACCCGCCGCGGCCCAGGCTACGCATACCCCAACACCTCTGACCTCTTCCTCTGCTCGCGCTGGCCCGCACTTCGTACGCTGTCTCTCACCAACCTCCATTGCCCCTCCACCCTCGGGCTCGACGCCGCTGCCACCTTCCTCTTCGCGCATCTCAACATCGAGGTCCTTCATCTCGACCTCGGCGACGCACCGAAGCGGCTCGTCCTCCCGCCCAACTCGCTTCCGAAGCTGAAGGAGCTGCGTGCAAGCAACGCACTCGCGGCTGCGGTACTCGCGTGCCCCGCGGCGAACCCGCGGCCGTTGGAGACACTCAAGGGCGTGCGCCTGTCAGGCGGCGTGTGGGATGCAGCACTGCTCGCGAGCCTGCACACGAGCGGAGCGAGCATCCGGCGGGTGGAGCTGGCGGGGTGGAACGACGTTGACGACGTGCGGCGGCTCGCGGCGTGCGTGCCGGGTGTCGCGTGGCTCGATGTGGGAAAGAGCCTCAAGACCGCAGGCAGCGCGCGGGCCGCGGGCGTTACGGCGAACGTGGGCGAGTGGGTGGGCGTGCTCGGCGCGCTGCCAGAGCTCGCTACGTTCCACGGGGTCAAGTTTTTCTACGAGGTGTCGGCGCTCGCGATGTCCTATTCCACTGCGAACCTCCCCGCGAGTTGCATGAGCCGTGTGCGCAAGAACGAAAGTATCGCGGGCGTTTTGGCAGGGCGTTGTCCGAAGCTTAGGAGACTCGATTGCTGGGACACGGAGGGTGGCGGCAAGGTCCTTATCTTAGCAAGGGAGGCGGATGGGGTGCGGTTGGAGGTGAAGAGGGTGAAGGTTTGAGCGCGGGAATACAAATGTTTATGCATAGAGAATGGATGCAAGAGTAGGCCACGATTGACATTGATATGTCATGTTTCAATTTCTACACAAGGTATATATGCTGTTGGACTCAAGACTAGAATGCGAGGACATCTTTCCTATCCATATTTCATAACGCGATTTATTCGATGAGCGTTCAATTCTCCAAGGGAGGGTGACACCAATGAACATACAAGATCCTACGGGTCTCCAGGTGCCCGAAATCGGCCTTTCTGAGATCGGCCCCCAATTTTTCACGATCTTGTAAATTGCCATTAGCGGAAGGATCCTTGATTTCGAGCGAAAGACGGTGAAGTTGAGGAAATTCGTGGTTTCGGAAAGCCTGGCTGACCCGTGTCACAACAAATTCCTTTAAACTATCCAAGGAGCATATAGAAAAGGAGAATGTGATTTCTTCGACGCGGGAGGAAGTTATTTGCGAGAGGAGGGTCAGAGGCCGGTGCGTAAAAGGTGGCAAGCTTGACGGTAGACAGATGGCGTAGACCCGAAGAGTCCTGAGGTTGCTATAGTGGCTCAAGTCAAGATAGGGCACTGAATCTATGTTGGTAAAAATATAGTCATTTTTTCATTATGATTGTGCACATGATTGCTAAAAGGGGCTACGTACCTTCTTTGCCAACATCGTAACCGAATGAATTCATATCCACGTCAATGGAGCGTATCGGTGCTGACCCGCTTAATCGAACAGCTCGTGCTTGCCAACTTGAATCAGCATTCGCGTCATAGAGCGAGAAGTTAAGGGCCTGTATCTCAGGGATAGGGTTCAATGCAGCAATCCATTCCAACAACAAATTGCAAGTCGCGGGTTTGCCTTTCAAACAGCTGATCACAAGGGATTTAGGCCCTGGATGATGCTGATAAACCGATCGCTCGGAGGCCGGTTTGGTGATATGGAGATTCTTGATTCCAAGACTTTTTAGAAGGGGGAATGAATAGACAAGACGGAGGACATCGTCCATACTCCCGTACGACAACTGGGACAGCGTGAGATGGTGTATGTTCTCGAACTTCGTGAAAAGGTCGCTTTCGACCTTGGGAGAGTTGCATATGTGCAAATGATCTACTTCATGTAGAAGGGGCACAACCCGATGCAGAAGCTGCAGCGCGTTCCTGTCACCGAGCGACAACATCACCTCGCTGAAGGCGTTAATGAGGAGGTGTCGTAGCATCCGTGGCAGAGAGCTACATGGAGCCTCAACGATATCTGCGAATGTCTGAATGTTTGCTGGACGAAGGTGAACTTTGGAGAATATGTGGAAACGGGTTGATGGGAGCCACTGCTTAGCGGTCAAACTGCATGCGAATAGAGCCTGTTGGTCGGCGTGGAGAAAGTCGATGATTGTGTCGACAGTCTCAGGTGCCAGCCGTTGTAGCATGATCCTAAATCTTCCTACGAAGTCAGGCTGGGATACTCAAGTAAAGTTGCATGGCTTGAATACCTTATACTTGGAAGGCGATTGATGATGGTCAACTGCAAGGTGTTCTCGTAGAAATCGGAGCCAGAAAGTGCATATCGGACTTTGAAAATTCCCTCCTCCGCCCCTAGGCCTGCTTCCGAGTCCGATTCACTGGAAGGTAACTTGTCTATACTACATACCCCCAAAGCCAGCAGACTTACAAGTGTCCTAGTTTAGTTTGAAACCTTATATTACGGGATGGATGTCGGGAACATGCATAGCTACAATTAGTGTCCCAAATAACTCAGGGTTATTAAATATAAGTTCTCTTGCCATCCACCATTTGATACGGCCGCTTAGCCCAGATGGCCGTAACTTCCCCTTTCCTATTATCCGCCCTCCTCCAGACAAAGCATGGCAGAAGCTGCACCTCCCTCAAATTCGGACAATGGCGATCCCAAGAACCAATGGACCCTTTCAATTCGCTCTCCGCTTCAGTGTCCACAGACAGCTTGCATGGGTCTGGAGATGGGGTCTGAGTGTCTATAAGATATGTGTCGTACTTTGGTATCATGAGAGGCGCAGCGGATCTCATGAATGGGGAGTATAGATGCAAAGTGTGCAAGTGAGGCAGACGGGCCGCGAAATGTGGCCCGATGCCCAGAATTGTATCCTTTGAGCAACGCGCGAGTTAGTTTATATGCTACTAGTGATTATGGGTCTACGCACCTCTGATAAACGGCCTTTGGTATAGCTGATGGAGAGCTTACGCAGCTCAGGGAAGAGTTTTACTACAGCAAGAAGAATCTCATCATCCCATGCGGGGACCGCAGCTGATAGCTGGTGGATGGTTGCAGCTGACTGACACTCGCCAAGAAGTTGAAGGGCTTGGATCCACTCCCACAGATCTATTCCTGTATCTAAATCGCACAGACTGACACCCAAAATGGATCTGCCGCGCGCAAATGAGGCTGCTGCGAGAATTGGTCCCTGGTAGAACTGTAGAAGGGGCACGATGTCATTGGGTAGAGATATCGACGGTATAAATCCTCCAATCGTGATGTGGCGCATGTTGGGACAAAGCTTGAGGAATTCGATGAAATAGTAGGAGTTTTCGGAGAAATCGAGCATGTTGGCGGGCCAGAAGCGTTTCTCGGGCATGTGGAAGTGAATGGAGTCCAGCGTAGATGGGACGACAGGCGTGCTGCCGCCAGGCACCTTCTTTGTGAACATCCTAAAGGCACATGCGCTCATGTCGCAGCAGAGATGCCGCAGATTGCGGGAGGTAGCGAGCATCAACGGATGGGGAGAGCTTCGGTGCACATCAAGATCGAGAAGCGTCAGCTCGGTGATTGGGAAGACGCCAAGGTCTGCGGGAGGTGCCGTCGAAGCCGACGTGATGGAACAGGTCTCTAAACGAAGGATGCGCAAGCTCGGGAGTGCCTGGAGAATTTCGTAGAAGGTGACAGGCACTATCGCTTTCTTGAAGATGAGGCTATTGAGAGCAGTGAACGAAGAAAGATGCTGTATCATGACATTGAACAACGACGATGAGGCAGCGCGGTCGATTTTGTGTCGAGTAAGTCGATGGGCCTCATACGGCTGTGCACTTGCTAGTAGCGCAGCCAGCCCAGGCATCTCCACATGTCTTCTAACTGACCCATCTGGCTCTACTACAGTCGCGGCCACAATGTGATCGTATCGTTCTTCACATACCCCAATGACCGCAGAGCGAGTAGCATCCTTGAAGTTCGGCGAACCTTTCCATACTGGTATTGAATGCAGATACCGCCTCGGATCCTGCCAAATCACGTCCCGATAGAGAAGGCGCAACGCAAGACAGTGAAATTGGCGCGATGTTTGCACCACTTGGAAAAGATCAAACCGCCCAAGGCTTCCAAATATCTCCAGAAGGAGTTCATTGGGAAAGGTCTCCGAAAATCCGTGGATGGTGGGCATGGTGGCAGCTATGTCTAGAGTCGTGACTGCAAGGAAGGTCGGACAGTGAATTTCGCTGGTTTAAGTAGCAGTAGAAGCTGTTACCTGCCAAGGAAGGAGTGGGATGTCGAGATCGACGAGACATGTATAATTATATCTCGAGCTGTCGGGAAGCGCTGAATTAGAGGCTATATGTGGACGAACTTCAGATAAAGAAAGCGGCAGAACCAAGTGATAGTATTTATGGCGGCCGCACATGACGACACTTTGTTCTTGTTTGGTCGATGTCAGCCATTCGTTTATTATTCCATGCGCAGATGAAGCACAAAGCGCAAGGCACCGAGCGATTATGATGGAAAAAGAGGTTTATTATTATAACACCATGGATCTGAAGAATAAGTAGTCAGACAAGACGTCTCTGCTAAAATGTTTATTATTATCTCAGTTGAATCCTAGAGTGATTGAGTGGCTTATTACAACACCACCAGATGAAGAGCACGATCTGAGAACAAAAGCTATCAGACTAATTCAAATGGCTTATCTAGTTCTTTTAAAGATAGTGGTGCAACTGGCCTCAGGCTACTCAAGGCCACTCAGCGTAGTTGAAAGCTAGAGTCAGCTCCCGGGCAGCAAAGTTCCCACGCCTCCCAGCCGATCATCGAATTTCCTCGACGCCTAACCGACCTCAAGACCGTCTAATCGTACTCCTCAAGCACCCTCTCCATGTCGGTATGTTGCTATTCCACGCTATATTCCTCTTTGTCTGTTTGGAGAGGAACTGGAAGTGAAAGAGGGACCGAATCGGCTGGATTGGAAACAGTACGGCTGGATGTCATGTGGGCGGGCGGAGGGATGGCTGGCTGTTGGAACTTCTGCACGATGGATCCCTCTCTTTCTGGATTTTGACTCTAGATCTGAATGATCAGGCAAAGTCAAATGCTGATTGCTCAACTTTCAGGCCAAGGACTCCACTTTCAAGCGATTCGTCGAGGTTGGACGAGGTGCGTGCTCATAGTTCCATGTCTATCAGGGAAAAGTGGATTAACGTCGCTCGTTTGAATCTGTAGTTGTTCTCCTTAAATCTGGTCCTTTTGAGGGTAAAATTGCAGTGATCGCCGAGATCATCGACCACAACCGCGTACGTGTCCCATCCATCCTCCGTCACGTCCCAATCCAATCGCGTCTGCTTACACTCCGTTGTCTACAGGCTATAATCGAGGGCCCCTCAACCGGTGTCCCGCGCCAATCTTTCCCCTACCGCCACCTCCTCCTCACCCCCTTTGCGCTCACGAAGCTTCCCCGCGCCGCATCATCTGGCGTCATCAAAAAGCACCTCGAGAAGGAGGGCACCATTGAGAAGTGGGAGAAGAGCAGCTGGGCACAGACGCGCGCACGAGTGCAGGCACGCCGGAATCTTAGCGACTTCGAGCGATTCGGCGTGATGATCGCGAAGAAGGCGAGACGGGATGTGGTCAGGAAGCACGTGAAGAAGGCGGGGAAGGCATAGGCGTAGAGCATTGATGTGTGCTGTGGGATTGATGCGTTATGCCCTACCTATTTCCTATCCACTATGAACAGGACATGCGCTATGACTCCCGCTCAAATATCCACGTTAGTCCAACTGAGCTTCTGAGATTGAGTGCGCACAGCGATATCATTTCACAGTCTGAGACCAGATATACCTAATTAGCTCCTACTCTTGATACCCGCTCTGATCAACTCCTCCCTTTCTCTTCTGCCTTGCTCCGCCTCTGCCTCAACCTCCTGCACAACCGTCTCGGCCCAGGCATATGCCCCGCCCGTGTCCATCGCGTGCGATAGGCGTGCTGTCGCGTCGTCCCAATTCCATTCTTTCCCATCCTCCGCTATTGTGTCCTGTGACGCTGCTACGACCGCATCGGCAGATGTGGCAGACAAAGGCTCGGGGGTCGGGGGTCGGTGGATGCGCTGAGAGAGCCAGGAGAGCTTGGTAGCGACATAATGGCGCATGTGTCTGGAGTATTCTTCCGTCTGTAGGGTTGTGCATGATCAATCAACACGTTCACAAGGATTGTGGTGAACTCGAATGAACGCAAAACGATGAGACAACGCACAGTTTCTACTCCAAGATTTGTCTTAACACCCCAGACAGTGAGGGTGGCAACCACAAACACTATGAGGGTTGCACCGCCGAAGGCACCCGCAGCATATAGCCCCGTGAAAGCCCCCCCACCTCCCAATGTTTCGTCTGAATCCTCGTCCTGTTTAGGTATCTCTTTCAATACAGCACTGCCGGGTATAGACACAGCAGCACCAGGGCGCACGCCAGCGAAGGATGTTCCAAGGGTGCCGGTTGTGGTGCGTCTCCGCGGGGGCGGCCATTGGCCAGTACTTTTCGTTAAGCTAGCGCTGCTGACTGTCGCTGTCTTCGGCGTGATCCCAAGCGGCGTAAACCGCGCGTCCAAGGCAGCCTTGCGCGCCGGTAGAGCCATTGATTTTTGAAGTGCGCTGGCGCGCTGTTTGCGCAGCAGATATACAGGCCCTACTAGCGCAGCCGTGGTCACTGCCAACTAGAAAACGCGCGTCGCTAACATCAGCGTTGTCAACATTGGTCGGCTGTGACAAACTCACCAGAGTGATTGGAAGCCATTGCGGGACCTCATCTTTGGCACGCGGCCGGGTGCGAGCTGGGGATCCGGGAGAGAGCCCGAGGGGGTGCGAGGGGGACGAGGTCGGGGTTTGCATTTGGAGGCGGATTGGACGTCACCACTCTTTGTGGTCAATGGGTCACGTGGAGCATAACGGTAAACAGAGGTTCGTAGCTTAAACATGGTGTTCTATGTCGCCATCGATATCTCTTCAGCTTTTATTCTGGGTCATCCGGAGTTATCATCATAGGATGGAATGAAGCCAATCAAAAATCTTCATCGCTATCTTCATACTCTGCATCTTCGCCCTCATCTTCCCAACCACAATCTTCTTCCTGATCAGATTCATCTCCTGATGAACCAGCTTCCCCTATTAGCTTCCCGCACCGGTCATACCAATATCCATCTTCCGAAAGAACTCTATCAGGACATTGTCCGACAGGGCCTTCAATAGCCTCCATCTTCAACAGAGTTATCCTCGACTCTGAATCACTCCAACCTTTCATCATCGGCAAGAAACCTTTCTCCCATCTCCTTTGCAGTGCCGCCAGGCGCTTCTTGCCAGTGATCTGGATGAGAAATTGCTCCAATTTGAAGAGTTTTTCGCGTTTCTTGCTAGGGATTTCGAAGAATATGGTTCGGGCAATGCCTGCCCCAGCGGGATGGTCGAATTTGCGAATCATAATGGTTATCTGGCGCAATCTCTGGCAGCTCATATATGGAATCGCGACACCTTCAGATAGCCACGATCTCGTCAGCCATGATTTGGATTGCACGGAGAAATAGGCAAACCTTCACCCATGTCACCCTGCTCTGGACGGAGAGGCAGAGCATCTTCCAAAAGAATATGTTCAAGCGCCGACCAGGACGACTTGATGACGCTATAATTTACTCTCCATGCCATCGCGAACTTCTCGAGCGATTTGAGATGGAAGTGAGTGGGGTTGAACAAGTTCGCGACGTCTTTGAAGGAGCGAAAGGTCGTCTCGTCGGCGTGAATAGTAAGCTTTTCCAGCCGAATGGGAACGTAGCAGGTGAAAGAAGGTATCCGCTTCTCCGCTTCATCGACTTCTGCATCGAAGTCGTCTTCAGTGTAGGCTATGCCGACACCGCGAGGGCTGACTGCAAGTGCCGGGATCTCCTTCTCAAGTTTGACGTGAAGTTCATTAGGGGGAGGGATATGCAGTGTGAGGGTGCGAAGCGCGTCGGTGAACGGATTAGGCCTTCCAGCACGATCTCCAGCGAGGGCTGTGGCATCGGCAACCTTTGCCTCTTCGCGAAACTGCTCGTATTTTCCCTTCAGAACGTCGAATGTGAAGTTTCTTATATAGGCCAAGTATTGATTCTGGCATGGAGAGATTGTTGTTAGCATGAAAAAACGAAGCGCGAGCTGGTGATAGACGCACCGGTCGTGTAATGACAACGTCAGTGTAGAGAATGGGCACAATCCTACAGCCGCACAGGTTTGAGGTAACATATTCTCGCGGTATATATCAATAAACGCACCATGCATTGACGGCTTTTGAGACAAGAGCGAGTCGTGCAACAGTATTTTGATCGCAGGCAGCTTGTTCAAATATCAGCTTTTTCACATTTTGTGGTAGAATTTTGTAAGGGCTTGAAGATATTTTCGTCTGCGTGCCTGAACCCTCCATCAGTTTGCTTGGAAGATTGAGAGCGTAAGTCTATCGGCGAGCGTGCAAGGACGCGATGGAGCAGAAAATAATCAAAGGAAATACCGCGACGCGTCTAATCGAATGCAAGCGGAGTTTGCCGAGCGATATTACAGATGTTCCACTTGAGTCTGAATACAATCTGAATAGGTCTGAGTTGTCATAAAAGTGATGATAAAAACAGACTCTGCAACTGTTAGAGTTTGCAAAATGCATATCTGTGTATCTAAATACATTGCTGGATATTGGACGAAGCCCGATGCTGGCCTAGCAGCTCACGCATCAGACTGTGTGGTGGCAATTCGAAATGTGGCAAGGTGAGCAGTCGAAGATCGTAAAATACCGCGCTCTAGAAATGCCCAAGATGCGACTTGGCATATATTACACCCTCTGTCAGGCATAGAACGAAGGCCGGACCAATTGAAACCAGCCCGAAACAAAGCAAATCTCATGTACAAGGACATAAACTGATTCTGCGAGAAGTTCCATATATATGTGTATGTGCGCGTCCATGACCTCCAATTCCTCAAGATCTTTGCTGGCAAATATACAGAGTCCTTTCGGTCACGGACCTTGCATCATCTCCAAAGTGCGCAGTTGTAGCTGTCGATCACACCGCATCAGCCCCGACAGCGGAAAATTACCATCTTTTGGTCCCATAATCGCTCGATTGCTGCCAGCTGACAATGAGCTGGCAGTGGTCATGGGTTCGAAATCGCGACTGGAATCTAAGAGCATGTTGAAGGAAGAGAGGATACAGAGAAGTCCCGAGTCCCGAAGGTGAGATGCCGAAAAATAACCGGCGCCTCGGACGATCAGTGTTCTTCTCTCCCATAATGGCTTGCGCAACATTTCTCGGCCTGTAGCGCCAATCAATCTTCACTGTGCTTCTTCGAGGTCATGTGTGCATATGCCAGCGCATTCCTGTGCCATCTTGAGCTAAATGTTGATGCCACGGAGGTGGGGTCGAGCTCAACTCCCCGGATGACGATGCACGCACTGTCATACCGACGAATCTAATAATGGCCCAGGTGTTGAAACTAGCTGCATTATCTCATATCGGTTGTATGGGAAGGACCAGCATTATGGAGCTCGCCATTCTCGATGCCAACATTCCATAGAGGCCAGCAGCAACAGTCAAACCGGCAAGGCTTATTGGCTTGGTTACTCACTGTAGACAACCTTGGGGACTGAACGAATTATTTGATGGAAAATCCTTCCTGTGCCTGAAACGTAGCTGGCCTTCTTAAACCTCCCCTTCGCCCCTGTCCTTCTCTGAAGATCGATGACGGAACTAGGCCAGGCGCCCAGGTATAAAGCCGAGTTCATGCCCTACCGAGTTGCAACAACTTCCTCCTGAAACGTTCGTCATGAAGTCTTTCGGTGCTCTTGCGTTTCTCGCTTGCCTCTTGCCAGCCTTTGCGGCGCCTTCTCCAGAGCCGCAGCGCCGTTCATTCCCCTCATCGACGAAAAAAGGCCTGGGTTACAACACCGCCCAATATACCGTAAGCACCAAATTGTTTTTTTCAGCTTAATGTCGGGCGCTAATTCAGCTTCTGACAGAATGCATTCAATCTTGCGTTTGCGTATGACTGGGCCAATAACCCTGCGACCAGTACTGGCACCTTGAACTCAGGCGTCGAGTTTACACCTATGCTGTACGTTTGATTGGCTGAAAACATTACAGGAGACATTCTGACGAGCTACAACCTTCATAGTTGGGGTGCCGACGCAACTGGCTGGACGACCGCGGCCAACGCCGCTATCGCCTCCGGCTCAAAGCACCTCCTTGGATTCAACGAGCCCGACAACGGCGGACAGTCTAACATTGCGCCGGCCGCTGCCGCCGCACTCTGGAAAGAGTACATGCAACCTTTCGCGGGCAAGGCCAAACTGGTCGGCCCAGCAGTGACCAACGGTGGCGGTGTGCAGTGGCTCCAGCAATTCCTCGGAAACTGCACGGGGTGCACTGTAGATGCGATTGCTATGCATTGGTATGACTCTGCTACCGTGAGCGCAATTACTATCTATTGTATGTTTTTGATGGGTTCTGAGGCGAGGGCGCAGAACTGGTGCTATTTCACCGGATACTTCCAGGACGCCAGCACGACGTTCCCTGGCTACCCCATTTGGATTACCGAGGTGGGCTATTCGTCTTCTATCCGGAAAGCCACACTCCTAATCAGAAATATGACAATAGTTCGCCGGGTCTGGAACCACAGCCCAACAGCAGTCGTTCCTCAGCTATGTACTCCCCTGGATGGAGACACAAAGCTATATCCAGCGGTACGCTGGCTTCGGTAAGCATTGAATTTTGCGAGCTACACAAGTCGACCGTTTGGGCCTGACATGTACTGCAGGTGATTTCTCCGGCAACTACGTCAACAGTGATGGCAGCTTGACTGCTCTCGGCACTACATACGCCGAGACTGTCCAGCCCCCTGCTGGCTGGAATTCTTCCTGTTACAGCAACAGCTAAATGGTGCTGAACATAGCAGGCGAATGTTAATTTCGAAGGTTGAGTCCCAGGATTGGGTTTTGCTCCAATGATGTCGTGTATTTTAAATTTGGGAGATGCTTTTGTGATTGAAATATCATCAATAAATCGCTGCTGCCCTTCTGGATCATGAATCTTGTGCAAGTGTTTTATGGACCGGACCGACTCGGTGGAACAAGCGTTTCAGGGTTCACAATCAGCTTCAGTAGGGACCTCAAGGTTTAAGATCTCAGATAATGCCGGTAACATGCGCAGAGCATGAACTTAACGAAGGGCTGGCGGTCCTGCGGCGTTCGATCTGGATCTAGAAAGATTTGCTCGTTGTAACTTGTCAGCACAGTTTACCAGACTCGGAGGGACTCGGAATCTATAACAAGGTTGACCATGACCGTGACTCATGATTCTGTTACCTTGGTAGAGTCCTCTGAATCGCACCCTCTGGAGAGCTATCCAGCTTTCCTAGAGATGTAAATCTCATCTGCATCTGTCACGCTCATGCCAGCAGCTATCACTGATCAGATATGCCACCTCAACCCGGCGTTACCCCGCTTTCCATCATCGCTGGAGAGCCTGCATCCGTTCGCAGAGCGGATAAAAGGATGCAGGGCAACTGTGGTCATGTGGTATGCTCATTTGAATTGTCGACAGGACCTTCAGTGCTGACCTCTCCCGAAGTTGTCATGCATGCCTGCACAAAGGGGTAGAGGCACCTTTTATGTCGTCGCCGTCGGCCGATCAGTGCTGATTCCGTTGCTGCCAACGAAAGAGCTGCGAGACAAAGTCGATTTACACCTGATATCATGACGAGGCGCTCTGACTCTGCATGCCAGCGAGGTCGATTAGGATCATCATCGTGCTTCTGTCATATTCATTTCTATCTCGAACAGACTCACCAGGGCAGCTACTGCTTCATCATCCATTGCGGCCTATATAAGCGTCGTTACTCTGCTGCATCGATATTATTCATTTTCGTCCTCGTCCTCGATTCAGAAATCTAGTATGAAGGCCGTATCCGCCGCCCTCGGGGTGCTCGCATTCGCTACCAGCGTGCTCGCTGCCCCTCAAGCTGAGGCGCGCAAATCCTTCCCATTTTCCACTAAAAAGGGTCTCTCCTACAACACCGCCTCTTATACTGTGCGTTTGATTGCGCGGTCCAGTGCGCACATTATCTTATAATTCTGTTTTAGAATGCCTTCAATCTTGCATGGGCGTACAACTGGGGCGAGAACCCCAACGCCGACACGGGTACTGCGGCGGACACTGGGTCTCTGCGCCCAGGAGTCGAGTTCACTCCTATGCTGTGAATATTTCTGGGTTAATAATTTACTTGGCGGGATCCAACTGACTTTTATTGTAGGTGGGGTTCTGACGCCACCAACTGGACTGTTGCAGCGGATGCCGCCATTGCAGCAGGCGCGAAACATCTTCTTGGATTCAACGAGCCAGACAATGCCGGCCAGTCGAACATTACTCCTGCGACCGCCGCGCAGCTTTGGATCGAACACATGGAGCCATACGCTGGCAAAGTAAAGCTCGTCGGCCCTGCAGTGACCAACGGCGGAGGTGTCCAGTGGCTGCAGCAGTTTCTTGGGAATTGCACAGAGTGCACTATCGATGCAATTGCCATGCATTGGTATGACTCTGCTACTGTAAGCCCTTTTCTGCCTGTGCTGGAGAATCGAGTACTAATGAAGAATAGAACTGGTGTTACTTCACAGGATATTTCACCGACGCAAGCACAACTTTCCCCGGATATCCTATCTGGATCACCGAGGTTAGCAGACGATCCGTTTGCTTCGTTTCTTACCATGTGCTCATGTAACGTCTGCTTTTGTTAGTTCGCTGGTTCAGGCACCGTTGCACAGCAACAGTCCTTCTTCTCCTACATCCTCCCCTGGATGGAGACCCAGAGGTTTATTGAGCGCTATGCTGGCTTCGGCGACTTCTCTGGCACCTACGTGAACGATGATGGCTCATTGACCGACTTGGGCAGAACCTATGCCGAGACCGTCCACCCTCCTGCTGGGTGGAACTCGTCCTGCACGAGCAACAGTTAGAAATTTGTCCTGATCAGATGTAGTATTAGCATTAAAAATGTGGATTTGGGTCATCTGGATAGTATTTACTTTGTTTGCCCCGCTTTGTGGCGTGGATGTTCCTCAAAAGATTTACGTGAACCGCTGACCCCTGAGGATATTATCAGCGACAGACGGTGATCATTTAGAAAACCTAACATACATAAGAACCAGCTCTCTGTACAGTATCATTTAAGGATAGTTGAACAAAAGAAGCTTCAAGAGCCCAAGGCCGAAGTTAAAGTTTGGCTGGAGTGGCACCAGAGTGGCACGGCGGACGAAGCTCGGTTCGGGTGCAATATATGCTGTCACGGCGCTGCGTTTGTTGATCCAAGTTTCCTCTTCCTCCCAATGTCGCATCCTGCCCCCACTGCACCTACAATCCTCCTCCCTGAGATCCTCGGTTTCTCACCCCAATTGCTGCTAGATGACGTGATAAACTCGGCTAACAGTGCTGTCACGGCGTCGGTCGATGGGATGGAGATGTTTCTTCTTCGATGGGCGGATGGGCGCGCGAAGGAGGGCAAAGGCAAATCAGAGGATGATATCACGCAGGAGATCGAACAAGGCCTTGTTGCGTTTCAAACGCTACTCGAATCGCATGTCGACATTGCCTTCGATTTCTTCGAGCTCTGGAGCTTGCGCAACATATTCGCAGTACCTGCGGATCTGCCTATCGTTGTGCCGCACCACAAAGGGCTCGACCTAGAATCACCACCGGAGAAGGAGACAGAACTCATGGCAGAGATAGATGACTTGAGGCAGAAAATCGACAATGTACGTGCCTTCCTGTACAGTAGAGATGCCGCCTCTCAACTTTTCACTGGTCGCTTGCGGATTCTACAGCAGCGGAGATTGAAAAGACTGTACACTCGCGCGGCTCGTAAATCTCGCTTACAACTTAAACACTCTCAATCTCAGCTCGAAATGATCACCTTTCTCCGCTCCCCTCAACTCCAAATATTGGGCGCTCTCCCAGCATCGCTTACGCAGATGTGCGATGAAGTTGCATCCCTCCCCGCCCAGGACCCCACATCCGCTCAGCTTCCTTTGCCAGATCCAGGCAAACGCCCGTGGGAGATGAACAAGACGGGCTATTTCCAGTGGGCTGTTGGCCAATCGCTCGCTCGAGGCACGGGAGATAATCCTCAGGGTGCTTCGGCTATTTCGAGGGTCGCAGAAGCCGTGCAAACTGTAGGCACCGCAGGGCACGTGAAAGCCGCAGCTCAATTTTTGGATAACACGTAAACCAAGATGGCACGCGGCACCGCCAAGGCCCGGGTGTCGAAGTGCGCTCGTCTTGCCTATTGCAGCCCTCTCGATTGCTGGCAGCTCTTTCGACTTCACCGCTGGCAGCCACGCTTCGATCTCAATTGGTGTCACACTGTGCGCATTGCTGCAAACCCTCACCACGTTCCCGATCCCGGTATGACGATAGCGGTGTAAAGACTACCCTTTGCTTTCTAATTTCATGATTCCTTGCGTCTGCAATGCGGATGATGCATGCCTGCCTACTTGCACGTCCCGAGTCTCGATTCTCGCTCGAAGCAGTATTGCAAGAAAACCCTTTGTTTGCATTAACAGTCTCATTTTTGCGGAGTTTCATCTCCCTTTCTGGACAGTTTGGCACAGTATTACCGGAATCTTGGTGCTCCGCTTCCGGCTTTCCCGAACTATCTTGACTGTTTCAATTCGCCGTTAATCCGCTGCATTTTTACGAAGCTGAATCATTGACTGGACTCCGTTCTTCAGGAACTTTGAGAAGATATCGAAATCTTCACGACCGTCCATGTACACATCCCTCGTCCTCCAAGTACAAACGAATCTTTGAAGGCACAAAGAACTCCAAAAACAAGCCGCTCGCACGACCATGAGGCTTCGTGGCCCACCGCTCCGCTCCCCCATCAATGTTATGCTCAGCATGAGGCGTTGCGGGAAACTCTGTGCCATAGCCTTGAAACTGAGGCGTGCGACCAATTGTTCCTATCAGGCTATCACGTCCGTCCTCGATTTCAAATGTTCCCGACTTCTACATTGCCATCATTATTATTAATCATTCTGCACCCTGTCATCTCGCCCTATAACCCTTTTAGGGTTCTCTTCTCTTCGTCCTCTATTTCTGGTGTCCCAAAAGCCTCAGTTGCTATTCCCCTGGCAACCAAAACACGTGCACAGACTACACTCGAGTCCTGGGCTGGTGCGCTCGAACTAAAATATCAACTAGTAAAAGCAATTGACGATGAACGTTGGGCGGTGATGTCCTCTTGTCATTACACGAGTAATATGCGCCTGCGCAGCGCGTTGCACGGCTTCTTCGATATCGGTGCGGACCGGTTGGAAATGATCTTTGTTTTCCACACACACTCGTACACATAAATACAAACCAAATCATTTTGAACGTAAACATTCATCCTTTCCACTCCAAGCTCGCACATCCTTACTCCTACGATGCAATCAGAAAAGCACTCCAACTCCCACTTCAAACTCTTAGTCGAAGATGCAGTAAGTCCCTCGTCCACTGAATCTTGAATTGGTACTCACCGAGTTATTTTAGGGTCCCGTTATATCAGACGTGGGTCAGGCATCTGCAGACTTCTCGAAAGGGATGCAGGCAGCTATGATTGCCTTATACAGCATCCAATCGGCTTTGATAGCATACTACCCATCCAAGCACACATCGAGCCTCATCGAGTCCTTTCAGAAAACCAGAGACGCTCTGCGAGCCGATTGGGAGAAATATACCAACTTCTTCAAAGGCTGCCAGGCATATGCTGAAGACTACGTGGCTCTTTGTCAATATTCCATATCTCATCGCAGCTCCGAGACCCTGGCATTCGCAAGCGATGTCCTTGATATGGCGAAGGATTTATCACGGGAAACTCGCATCTTGCAATTCAGCAACAGCAGGGCCTGCGTTGAGTTGGATAATGATCTACAGAACCTTCCATCCGAGTTTCGAAGGAAGTCGTCGCTTCCAGGTAAGCGATGATTACTTACTACATCGAACCGCCATAATTTAACTATTTTCCAGGTGGTCCTTCCAAGAACAATACCAATAACATGGGAGACGAAAACTTGGTCGACTTCCTACAACATGCTGGTCCAAATACTGCTCGAGAGACCGCTGAGGCCGTCCGAGCCTTAAACTCCGCTCTGGTCATCATTCGGGCTTCACTCCACAGTCTTGACGTCTTTTGGACTCAACAGGTCGATCAGCTAGTAGACGCGTCCAGTCCTAAATCAGCATTCAGAGTCACGGCGCCGGAATTGAAGAGCGTGACGGAGACGTGGTCTCGTTATCGGGCTGCTTTGCAGCTTGTTGTTACATCTTTCTGTGCATCTTCTAATGCGGTGAAAGTTGATCCTGTCAACACGTTGCCGAAATTCGAGCGGCCGTCACGGTCCTTATGGGGTCGGATTCTTCATGCACTATGTTTCTAGATGATTGGTTAGTATGGTGGGAGACTAAAATGCCTTCCATAGACATCTCAGGCAGGTCCATTTTGCTGACCTCGCCCATTCACTCACCCTGGGGGTTCATCTTCGTTTTTCTTTCTCGTAGCATCTATTTAGTCATTTTTTCTAGATTTTCGTGGTCGCTTCTTATAAATTTTATACAACAGATCTGTCTTAAAGCTTGAAGCTTTTCCCAAACTCCATATCCTCTATCTTATACCATACCTTGCTTCCTACTGATACCTTTAATTATTACTCCTGCTACTCATTCCTTATAATTCCATGTTTATATGATCATGATTTCAATCCAACTTTTACATATGTCTTGCTCACAACTCGGGTAGTCAGCGGCGATTCCGACTTTGGCCAACAGAACCTCCACCACCCCCACCAGCTGCCCCTGCTCTCATTTCTTCCTCATCCAACCCGGCCTCTGCTAGAATTTTCTCAACTTCTTCCAGGATAGGTTTGTATTCATCTGTGGAAGAGTTGAATGATATATTACCCACATACGAGGCAGACAAGTAGGTTACCGTAGCGGTCCTCAGCCATTCCAAAGCCATCTCGCCTCAGAAGCTTTCCACGGTTGTCGCTTACCCCGTGTGCCTTCTGCGTCCAGAACTCGCCTGACCCCAGATTATTAACCATTATACATTGACAAGTTGCCATGAAAGCCGGACTCACGGGAGCGGGCATAGAACATCGCGAGGGTTTCGCCTGGAAGAGGGGTGCTCAGAACATCTTCCTGAGACCTGTTGGAATCCTTTGCGACGCCCATAAAGGCGGTGGCCTGGGATCTTAATGCGTCCTGAAGTGCGAATTCTGTCAGTAAATGTGTATGACGCTGAGCATACTCGTGTCTCACTTGTTCTTGTGCTCTTCTTTGAGCGTCTGCGTCGATGTGTTCGGCTGCGGTCAGATCAATTGTGGCGTCAGCTTCGTCTGCCAATTTCTTTGGTCCGTCGACAAGCTCGGGCTCCGCTACAGTGCTCTCGTCGTCTTCGTCATCATCATCATCATCATCGCTGCTGTCTTCATCGTCATCGTCATCGTCGCTGCTACTGATATCGTCGCCTTCTGTCGGTATAACAACATCACTCTTCTTCAAACATATATACCGATCCAACTTATCCAGCTGCAGGGAGTGGAAGTCGTCAAGCGTGTATTCCCGGGAGCCACGCTCGTATATGCCCCCATATCTACCAGTTCGGATGGTTCGCGACGCATAAGCATTGATCAGCACATGAATAAAGCCATCTTGAAAATAATAAACGCTTACATGTATAGCGTATTCCGCAAAACAGCGAGCATCGCGTTATACCTGACCAGTGGGATGGTGTGATTGGGGTCGTCAGGATCGACCTCAGGGTCCTCGACCGTTGGCGTCTACGAGTGCCTGATATCAATCGGTTGAAAAATGAGAGGGTAAAGAAGGATACTTGAAGAACTGGGCTGTGACCCTCCACATCGCTGTCGCCATCTTCGTCCTCGTCGCAAGGTTGATACGCCACCGGCACAGCTTTCTTCTTCTTTTGGCCGCCTGCTTTCTTTTTAGGTCGCTTGAGAGCCATAGACACCCACCTCCCGTTTCCTGTCAATTGATATCCATTCCTACAGGAACCATATCAATCAGCATGATCCCATTTCCTCCCATGTTTCCCCCCCAGAGTATTGCCACCCACAGGTCATTCCAGAAGACACTATCCAATGTTTCCTCATCTCTATCTTCGTCACTCACACCGCCAAACAGGACACCCATCCCTTTTGCCGCCCAGAGCGCCATCGTACACCCGGATCTTAAAGATGGCGCGTATGAAGCGGGCTTCTTACGGCGCTCCCATTTCAGCGTGAGGGGGTCTTTGGCTTGGATGTCAGTACTGAGAGTCATGCGTAGGAGCCAGGTGTCTTCGAGCATGACGCCTATGGGCCGTTTTCCTTTGACATACTCCTTGCAGTAGCCGCCTTCACCATACGTAAGTTAAGCCTAGTGAGAGCTCCTGATGATGCATGCCAAGCATACCGTGGAGGACAACACCATCTGCAGATGGTAAGAACGAGAAACCACTCCTGGGGCTATGTCGAATGATTAAATCGAGATCTGAATGTGATAACGGAAAGAGCTCACGATGGCTTCCGGTCAACATCCTTAAATTCCACCTGACGCCATTTATATTCCTGTGTATCGAACAACCATGTGTCGTTCAAGTATTTGGTAGTGTATCCTGGATCAATAAAACCACCAAATAACACGATGTAATGCTTCCACATTGCCATCCTGTGGGCAAATATGAACAGCCCATTACAACGACATTTGGGCAGCAAACATACCGATGGCCGGACCGTCCACTGGGACGAAGCTTGGTTTCTATGCGCTCCCAGCTGTGGCTGGATATTTCAAATTGCCAGAAGTCTCTGGTAAAACATGAAGAATGTACGCTCATGTACGGAAGTTGAGCGTACCTGTAGTGGTGAAAATTATTCTGATGGAGTGAAGAGAATTCACCGCCTGCGAAAAATCAGCATATCATTCAGGCGGATCTGATGGGAACTGCTACCAAAGAGAAAGAGTTTTCCACCTCCGGCGTGACTGGCGACTACTGCATGTGCTGAACGCGGTCCTGGACAGTTTGGCGAAACGAATTTGCGCCACTCGTCTTTCTCCGGAGTGTACCTAAAAACATCGTTGTAGAAGTACTGATACCAAAGGTAAGGTAGGCCTATTATGACAGCGGGAACCCCAAGAGGTTGAATACTAACCGCCTTCCCGTCCTCGCTGAAGAACTCGCCGCCGATGCACCAGAGATGATTCCCGTTGGGGCATGCCGTCAGTGTCGCGCTTGCGCGTCGACTTGGTGGCCCCTCGACAAGCTCCTCCGTAACCGTATGCTTTTCTTCCCATTCTTTTCGCATCTACTGAGGTACACACGTTATTTCCTTGTCGCCTAATAGCAAGCAAGAAGTACCTTGTCGAGAATCCCTTCGAGATCTTCTTCATCGCCGTCATCATCCTTTGATTTTTTGACCTTCTTCTTCTCTTTTTTCTCGACCTTTTGCGCAATTTTGGCCTTTTTGGCAGCCTTTGCAGCAGACTTCGAGGCCGGGGCTGTTGCTTTCTTCTTTCCCATTGATGGCGACGATGGGGTGTGGTGGAAGGTAAGCGCTGGCCTCGAGTCGGAGATCGCCGAGAATAGCAAACACACCGAAATACGATAGCCATA
>JACXVL010000755.1:0-12398 GCA_014898675.1 Athelia sp. TMB | reverse complement strand
GAGGGAATGACGGGGAAAGATGGTATGTTGAGACGAGAGAATTGGCATCTGAATTTATATTATGGCCCGGGACCGAGCTGTAATTGTGGCCCATCGCCAAAACCAATATCATGGCTCATGTAACATGGCTCGTAGCCAGTCGTTGACTCAAACAGGAATGTGACAGCCTCGAGAACGACCAAGCTATGCTCGTGGAAAGAGTGGACGGGGGCAAACGGGTGAGCAGCGCGGATGTGGCTCGAGTTGGCAAGAGGTTTTGTTCGTGCCACAGTCATTCGGGGTCTTTGGGACTGTGAGTGACGCATCCCCGTTAGCACCGCATGGACATTTTCATCTCATTACGACCTATTACGACTCTCGACTCACCCACGAGAGTAATGCCCGGAATACATCGGGAAACATCCTGTAAAATGGCGTCTGGTTGTCAAAATTTTGAACAGCCTTCAGGAATGACTCGGTGGCTATACATCATCTCCAGATCGCAGTCAATGCCCTGAGCGAAGCCAAAATTGATACGAGCCTCGTATGCCGCATTCAAACTGCGCGGGGCGGGCCCGACTTCGATCACGCGGAGATACAACGTCTGAAAGATCTCGAGGGTCGAACACAGCCAAAACGATGGTGTTTCAGTAGCATGAGCCACACGCGGCACCATGGTAATTGCTGTAAGCCACAATTTGAACTCGAACATTGGTAGTGCTATTTTGATTCTAAAAGGGCGGGGAAATATCACGGCTTGGGGGTCTTGGGTGATGCACATAGCTAAAGAATGGATTTTATTGGCTTGAGCCGTCATAAAATGGCGGAGATGCGTTCTGAGGGCCGAAGATCTGGCCTCGAGCATGAGCATGGGCGAGACAGCGATGTCAACAATACGCGTCGAATGTTGCAAGATAAAACCTCAAATTTCAGAAAATGAGGATTGAATCAACTTTGCCGCAATTCAACGCCACTCGGATAGTTAACGCGGTCAAAATGACTCGAGATTAGGCTTGAGCCTGAAACTTCAAGCTTCAAGGTCAAGCGAGGCACAACAAGTGCAGTGTCGCTGACCGCAGCTGAAGTGTCGACGAGAGACTGGACCTATCCTGCTGTACGAGGCAACACTAGTACTTCACTCCTGACGCATTGCCACTTGAGGTACTAATGTAGGCAGACCAGCTCGCATTGACCATCCATGCAATTAAGCGCCTAACCGCCGGCATTGGGCAGTGGTGACACCCTTGATCCGGTGTCAAGCTTAAGTAAGGCCGCTACAGCAGCTCGGAATAGAGCATTCAGAGACAGGCGCGACAGTCAAATGGGGACAAGCGCTCGGAGTACCTATGGCGAGAAGAAATAATAACAAAAGATAGTGAAAGAGTCGATAGTTAATAATGATACATACATGCTGCATGAATTGAAAGTATGCGTGACACTAAATAATTGCTCTAATGTGATTCAAAACCCAACAACCACTTGATCGCTCGACCAAAATGACGATCGCGGCGGGTGAGGGAGGCAGGCTGCTGTATTAAACGACACTTCGATATTTCTGAATTCCCGCCGGCACTTGGGGTGCTGGTGCTAGTAGGCGCGCTTGACGCTGAGATGGTCTGGGAGTAGCCACTGCTCTTTGATGTGCCAGCTGTCTTTGCCGTGCTGCTTGCTTTGTTTGTACTGCTGGGCGGGGCACTAGCAACGGGAGCAGTGCTTCCAGAGCCTGATCCGCTGCCCGAAACAAAGGCCGCTATAGGAGGTCCGGGATATGTGTAATTGGACATAGGCCCATTAAAGATCTATGGTGGAGATAAGCATAAGCGCTCACTCGATGCCCATATATACGAGATGACGACGTACATCAGGGACGTAAATGCCTGGATCTTTGTCGGAGTATGCTCCCGGGAACGAGACGAGTTCCTCTGCGGTGGGTGCTCCAGTACCTGAGCCAGTAATGTTGATTTGGCTGCAAGACGGATAGAACTCTGCGCCGCCCATCTCGTTCGCCAGGTGCAATGCGATGATCTCATGGCGGAAAAGATAATTGCCCGGGGCAATGTTAGACGGCAGTGTCACGTTCGCAGGCCCGCCAGCCACTACGAGGAACATCGACTTAGCAACGGCCTTTACAGCACGGAATACGAAGGAGGGACGCACTGAGATTGACCTGGTACCACGTCACTCTGTCACTCTTTAGCCCGATCTGTGCGATCTTGAACCACTGCGCAGTAGTGCTATCGAATTGGTCGCATGTTGTGTCACCGCAATTGGCAAGGTAGAACATCAGCGGGCCCATATCGTGAGGCCACTTTAAAGTTGAGGCGGGATGTCATTAGCATCAAGCGCAAACCGATCAAATTAAAACAAAGTACTCACGCCTTCGCCTCCACCAGCCTCCCAGTTAAAAGTCAGGGCATCGCCTGCGGCTGTGGGAGCCACCAGCGCAGCGGCAGTCGCATTCTGCCCGCAGTTGAGAAATGGGTTGTTCGCGCCTTTGACGGGATCGATCGTGCTGATCCTTCTGACCACGCTCGGCGCCGTGGCGTGCCCGTCTTCAGTGGGCTCGTCGCCATTGAAAGCAGCATATGATGTTCCGGCAACGCCGAGTACGCTGACATAGCCATGTCCCAGGGCACATGGGGCGAGAAATAATAACGTCGTTACTAAAGTTAACTTCATGGCGGACGCGTTTGTGCTCGAGAGGTGTTACGGTATTCGGCCTGTGAGAGTTTGGGAAGTGAATGCTCGGGGAGCTTGGATGATGGTCGATGCATATATAGACTAGCATCTAACGCGTGTTCTCGAGACATTGTCGCCAGGATTAGGCATGGAGAAAGGCGTGGATGCCTCGAGGTGTTTTCAAAAAATGAGGGTGCCTGATCAGCGTTGATCAGCTGAATCTAAAATATGGATATGATGATTTGTTCATTGGGATAACAAGAATCAAGCGTACAGAGACTTTTTCACAGAGTTAAAACCAAGCCAGTGGGGCATCACAATCAGAATGAAAGTGTGTGTTTGACTCTAGGGAGACTCGAAGACTTGGAGAAGACTGATTTTGGAACACATGCGAGAGCATCCGAGTCGCGACCAGGGAAATTCCTTTTCGGGCATTGTGGCCGCATCACATGCAAGGCCTGTCAATGGTCTTTCGAAATTACTGTGATTACGGACGATTGAGGAGAATGCAATACGGACATGAATGGCAAATGAAATGGAATGAACCAGGGACTGATGATTTGTTAAGAGATAACAGAAATAGTGTTCCAAGAATGGAACATGACCTGCATCAAGATAAAACGGTCTTCCTCCTTGAACCCCGGCAGAGACTGGGATGACAGAGTGTACAACTTTGTTGAAATGCATGGAAGTTACAGATACAGGAATGATCATCAAAGTACACATTTATAGAATCTATTGCATATACTAGCGGCTACACTCCTAAGCTTGGATTCCATATTTGAAATCTTGTCCTCTTAACGCAGCACAGCCGCCTTCCCCACAGCTAAGCATTGAAGGACCCAGCAAAGTCCACCACATAAGTAAATATGAACTTGCATCGGGCCTCCTCTCGTCCTTGATATGCGCACAGACATCAGGCTCTGGTTGAGGTGTATTTCATCTACCCGGAAAAGAAGTGACCCCAGCGTGCAGGACTGGCGAGAGAATGTCAGTGATACGAAGAGCAATTCAAATCGTCTCGTAGACTGACAATGATGCCCATGCGTTCTTAAAACGACTCGAGCCCCAGCAATCGCCTCACCGCCCCATTCAGGTGTCGTCGTAGGCTCATATTCCGTTTCGCGAGCGATCCACTGGCAGGCTGCTTCACAAGCCGACACTTGCCCTGGCTCAGCCCCGCCGTGGGCGCGGGAGAGGTGCCAGTAGGGGAGGAAGACGAATTAGAGCCGGAAACGAACGCGGCGACAGCAGGTCCAGGGAATGCATAGTTCGATATTGGGCCATTGAATATCTATCGCACAGCAGCATATCAGCATCCCAGCTTCACTTCTGGCATAGAAGCAAGGAGCAACGCACGTCGGGCACATATATCCCCAGGTCGGTATCCTTATATGCCCCCGGAAACGATACCAATTCAGATGATGTGGGCTTGCCATTTCCATTCCCCGTTATATTGAGTTGTATGCAAGAGGGATAGAATTCTGCGCCACCTTCAGTGTTGGCAAGGTGCAAAGCGATGATCTCGTGCCGGAGTAGATAGTTTCCAGGAGCGATGTTCGATGGAAGAGTCACATTAGCCGGGCCGCCAGCCTCTGCGTGGAGGGAAACAACATGAAATTGGGCAATGAAATGAAGGGCAAGTGGATGAGACGCACTCAGATTAGCCTGATACCAGGTGACGTTGTCACTCATCAACCCGACCTCGGAGATTTTGAACCATTTCGCGGTGGTGCTGTCAAATTGATTGCATGGCGAGGAACCGCAGTTTGCAAGGTAGAACATCAGCGGACCGATATTGTGAGGCCACTGAGTAGGAGAGAAATTATGAGCACTACCCAAGAGAGGGACATAGACTGCTTACACCCTGGCCGCCGCCAGCCTCCCAATGGAGCGCCAGTGCATCCCCCGCCTGCGTGGGCGCAACAAGTGCAGCAACGGTCGCGTTCTGTCCACAGTTAAGAAATGGATTCGACGCGCCCTTAACAGGGTCAATAGTGCTAATCCTTCTGATCACGCTGGGTTGCGTAGCCTGCCCGTCTTCTGTGGGCTCGTCGCCGTTGAACGAGGCGTAGGATGTGCCTTCGACATCGAGAACGCTAACGTAGCCATGGCCAAAGACGCGAGGAACGAGGAAAAGAAAGGCCAAAGCGACTGGAAAGTGGGTTTTCATCAGGCAAAAGGTGGGCGGGTCTGCGCTAAAGGAACAGAAGAGATATGGATGTTTGATAGCACCTGTGAAGATGAAGGATCGGACTCGTGTTTGTTGGGGCCATTATGACCAGGATTAGGCGTGTTTGCATTGTGCAAGGAACAATGAACCACAGCCACTGCAGTTTAGGGCAGGCGAGCCAACACCACCTGCGATTTGAAGGTTACATACTTACACCGCTTGTTCAAATGAGTTTGCCAGATGTCCATGATTCAAAAATTAAGAATAAATTCAACGAGAACAAGCCAGTCCAGTATCTATCGATGGCTAATGATGTTTGGTTCAGACGTTTATAGATGTCATGGCAGTCCGGAGACAGACCAATTAAGAATGATTAACCCTGCGACCGTGACGCGTTCAGTTCTTCGTCGCAGGAAGAACGGCGCAAAAGGAAAATACTCACTGGATGAAGAATTGCTGATCACTAGCGACGCAAATCCCCCCATGCGCAGGCGGCGAAGACGTTGCCTGGCAGTTCTTCCCCACGTAACCAGTAACGCCTGCCCAGTCGCTGTAGCAGTACTCGATGCTGGTGGGGTCCTGGTTTACAATTGTGCTGTTACAACTCGAGTACCGCAGACGAATGAAGTTTGTTGTGCTATTGCCCTGTTTTCACCCCCTGTTAGAAAGTCGCGGTGGGTAGAATGAGTGAATAAGACTTACAGCGGTTCCGAGCGTAAATAGCGGACCGGTGTTCTGCCCCTCAAAGAGGAGTGCGTCTGCAATAACCTGACAGTCGTTCGGGTCGGGTCCACCGCCCGCAGGTGTGTAGCAGGTCGTCGTACAGCTCGCACCGCACAAGTCAGTTGGCGACGCCCGCTTCGCGGCTGTGGTGGTAGAGGGCGTGACAGTAGTGTTGCCGAAAGTGGTGGGCGCGGAGGCGCAGGAATAATATTCGGCGAGTACATCCTTCTGCGGGCCGATGTACTCGGTCACTAGGGTCTCCTTGCCAGCACAGGAGGCGGTAGAGAGAGGGCTGGAACTCGCAACAAGGGCAGTGGCGAGAAGGATGGGGATGTGGGTGAGTCTCATCTTGGGCTGTTGCGCAAGTGCTCTTCATGAGAGCTCATTTATAGCATTCTGGCCCAACGAGACGGCCTAATATCCCAGTCCACGGCCATCGGTCGCCTCGTACATGTCAGCGCGAGATACAAGCTGGGAACCAGCATCACCAGAGCCCGAAAGCAATCCTCATTTGTAGTCATCCGAGGCATAAAATGGCAGGAGGCGGGGATCGCACGCCGGCTTTCAAGGCCTAAGCCCATGAAGGGACAACTAGTGGTCAATGTTCATCAAGAGTGCGCGTGTTGAGGTGACAGGTGACCGAGCTTTTCTCAGGAAGTCTGGTATCTGCACAGCAATATTTATCAGAAGTTATTCCTTCGGTGAACAATGATCAACGAAGGACGTGTGGCATGGCACTCATGGCGGGGGACAAAGTGACGAGGTAGCGGCAGAGCCTCGTGCCGATGGATGCAGACGGTCACGGTCTTTGATGAACGATGTTATTGCACCCGGCCAATTACCGACTCGGAGGTCAACGTTAACGTTCAACTTCAGGTTTTCCGTTGCTGAACGCGAGTCTCCAATTGGTCTCCAAACAGGCGTGCAACGTGAAACTATAGCTAGAGAAAGACATCTTGTCTCTCTTTTTTTTTTTTTTTGGTAAGCGATGCCTGTGTACCTGTCCGACGACGTTTTCTACTAAACTGCTGTAGTGCAATTGGTAGTTTCGCTCGATTCAAGCCTTATTGCTCAGAATTGCTTCAACACAAGTGTCGCTTGATCTTTCTCGATGTTTGGTATGTAGGGTGGATGGTCTTGGTATGGTCCATCCACTTGATGACATATGCCCTCTCAATCTTGTTTATGGGGAATATAGGGATGCCATTGACAATGCGTATAGGAATGCAAACCTACCTTACAACCAAGTAACCGATAACGGGCGATTGAGGTCCCCGTCGACACCGGTTAACATCAATTCCTCAGACACCTCGATGAAACTCCAGCTCTTGATCGCCCTGCCCCGCAAAAACACCTTGGTGGGCTTCTTGTTCACCCCAAGTATGGTAATCTCCCTCAGCTTTTGCTCAACGCCAAACGACCCCTCGGCCTTTATCCTCAACTGCCCGCTACCCACCTCGAAAGTTAGCGTCGTCCCCGGCCCTGGTGGGCTGCTTATCCCATCGTCAACATACGCCGTCCCATACGCGTCTCCATTGGGAGAGAGAGATACGAGCAGCGCAAACGGACCCGCACGTGTCTCAGCGATGGTGTATGCAGGGTCTGCATGCAGGAGCAGCGCGGCGCCATCGCGAATGTGCACATTGATATGTCCAAGGGGCGCAGAGAGGGTCGTGGCCACACCCGGCTTGGAATTGACAACGCCGTGTGTGTACCAGTCGCGCCAGATTACGCCGCTGCGTCCGGGAAATATGCCTGTTTGTTTATATGATGTGAGGATCTGTGATGGAAGTGAAGTCAGATTGTAACTTGCCATCGACTGAAACTGCGCCCGGTGTGAGAACGGGCGTGACAAGGATGTTACGACCAACAAGAAACTGGCGGTCCACGGCAAAGAGCTCCGGTTCGTCGGGGAACTCGAAGAACAACGCGCGAACTGGTGGTGTTCCAATAGTTGATGCGTTCGCGAACAGCGTATACTATGTGATTATTAGGAGTATATACGATGGAATCATGGAGAGCACATACCCAATAGGGAAGCAATGCGTAGCGAATCGCCATAGCGTTGCGGGAAGCGCTAGCGACGCTCTCCCATCTGTACGGCTCCTGTCCTATGGCGGCTTTAATGTTGTGGTTTCTGTAGAACGGTGCGAAGGCGGACAGCTGCATCCAACGGTTGCAGAGCTCCTCATCTGTGTTTCCAACTTTTACAAGCTGTGAGATGTGGGTTCACGCTAGTGAGTGATCAAACACTCACTGAACCCGCATGTGTCAGCGCCTACAAAAGGCACTTGGAATATTTGAAATTGAATGATGCCTTGGATATCATAATGCATGTATTGCCACAGACTACAGCAGATTTGAGCTCGCGATTCGCGAGACAAGCTCCCATGAATATCTTACCTGAAATTATCTCCAAGCTGAGAATAAGAATGATCAATGTTTCGGCTATCAAGGAGCCAACATTGTCACTCACCCAATGTCCTGTGTAACGTCCCGAACTGGGGAACGTAGCTCGGCTAATCATCATTTGGCGTTCACCTGGCAAAATGCTTTCCATGGCCACGTGTGTAGCCTTTGATGACATCAAGCCCCAGAGGTTGTGGACATCGAGCTCCGTTATCCCTCCAGCGTGGACACCGTTGGAGGCCAGTCCTCGTGCCGAGAGCTTGCCGTTACCTACAAATTAACAATAAAGTTAAGTTGAAGTACGGAGTTAGAGAAGTCCAACCGTTGTGAATAGCATATGGAGGTTCGCCATTGTTAGCTCCAGATACGACCGAAAAATTTCGCCTCTTGATTGTTGGCGAGTAACCAAAGTCGCCGCAAGAATAGGTAGCGGAGCCGTTGATAGTGATGTTACCACTTGGGCCCGAGATCGTAGAGTTGTAGCTGCAATAAATTAGTATTGAAAATTTAGGATTTTCGTGAAATGGCGGTACTCACCACTCAGGGTAGGTAGTGATTGGGTTGCCTTGAGATAAAGGTCAGATTCCTGATGGAGATATAGGGGACTAGAAAACTAACCCGGCGCTCCTGGGAGCAGGAATGGTAGTTTGGACTCCGAAAGATTGGCCCCTGTACCACTGATTCGCTGTTCAGTAAATGATTACAACAGCAAGGCAAGATGGGCATCTCACCATGAGCCTTCACAGAATGATGATGCTTCATTCATGTCAAGCCAGATCCCAGAGAATTCAACTCCATTCTTGCTCCAATTAGTCAAGGCCTCAGTCCACCACGCTTGCGTCTCTTCAGCGAACCAATCCGGGAAGACCTGTTAGTGTAAACGTTAGGGCACAAAAGCGGATGGGGAAGGTAGCGGACGAACGGTGTACCCAGGCCAAACTTGTCCAATATGCTCGCTGCCATCCGGGTTCGTTATGAATACACCCCTTGTAAGGTTGATGTTGAGAGTCTGCGATGCTTTTGAGCTCAAAGTGGGCTTACTTTTCGACTCCTTTTGTGTAAGGGTTATACTAGGTTTCCACACCAAAAATGAACATACGTTGCATATTAGAAAGAAAGGTTGCTCACAACATCGGTTTCATTGATCTGATGGGGAATCGCTCCGTCGACGATTGGGACATCTGTAAGAAGATAAGCCATGAAAAAGACGACCAAGACGCGGATCGCACAATGCTGATGGTTGGATTTCTGTGATTGGAGTTTGGTGAGCATCCGATCAAAGAAAGTGAAAAGGTCACATACAAGCTCGTTGATGAATTCTCGCATCTCACCTCCAGGAAAGTTGATCAGGTCAGTGGTGAAATCGCGCAAGTCGTCTGAAAGCTATCGATCAGCCTCAGATATACACAACTATGAAATTTGCACTCACGATAGAGATCGATGTCGTTCCAGATGACTATGACAGCATCAATTTTGGTACTCATCTTGATGAAACCCAACGCACCTTCCAATGGCACGCTCGCCTCACGCATCTTGCGAACTTGTTCCCGTGTTTCGTTGACAGTTGAATACCCCCACCTAGAAAGACGCATTTAGAACAAATGAAGTGAAATTATGCGTGCACCTACCTGCAAAGCTGGAAACCGAACGCCCAGGCCGGCTGCCACCCAGGTAGACCAACCACGACACCATACTGCTCAATCACATTTTGCGGAGTTGGCCCCGAGAAAAAGTAGAAATCAAGGGTGCCACCAAGGAGGCGATATTCAATTTGTGCATTTTCCGCCCCAGGGGGTGTGGAAAGTAATATGTCGGAGCCTGCAGAGCTACCCAATAGTCAGCATCCATGTATCATATTCGCAGAGGGATGGATGACGATACCTCAGTAGAAATACGCCATGAGAGTGCGATTTTTCCGTCTCTTCGTCGAAGCGATGTTCAAGGTACACGGGATGAGAGCCATATCTGGATGTGGCTGTGAGCTGTTAACCCAGCTGAATGCATGAGGTCACCAACACATTTTCATCGAGAGGATCTGCATCATCTCTGGCCCACATGGTCTGGATGGTTCCATTACTCCCATTCGAGCCCACATCGCGTCTGAAACCACTGCTAGAAACTACCTCTCCAAGCCCGTAGATGTTGGTATCGAGTGGAAGAACAGACGAGATCTATCAAATGTATTAGATGATATTTGGCAGCAAAAAAAATGAACTTGCTTGCAAATAACGATCCTCGAAGACAAAAGGCACGGAGCTGCTTCGAGTATCGAATATCGGGGCGCTTTCCTTCTCAGAGCGGCGAGTGATCCAGAATGCGAAGGGGGCAGGATTGTAATGAAACTCAAGATCCGAGGACTGTGCACGAGTAGCAGGGACCGAAGAGGGGCGTCTGATCACGGACTCGGGGATAACGAACTGAAGTTGGTCGGTATCGAATATATTGACGTGCAATCTTACCACTCTTAAGTGAAAGTTTGCAAGTAGAACGTAGGACTCACCTCGATTCAGTTTCATATGTCACCTGGACTGTGAGGTTCACGACATCGCGGCCAAATGCATTGCAGGCGCTGCCAGAAAGGCTCAGTTGTGCCGTCAACCCCGAATACGTCTCGGCAAGCGAGTTTACAGTGTAACCTGAAGGCATTCAAGATATCAAAACACGTTGACGAATCTGTAGGGATGACCCATACCTGGACATGATGATGCATCAAGAGAGTGCTTCGTGGCAAGGAACCATGGAATGATTCTGACATAAATGTCGCTTTGCAACCATATGGCCAGGATAAGCAGCAGCAGTCCCACCACAGATGTCACAAACATGACGGGAGAGTCGAAATGAAATGACTGTTATTGATGATAGGGATGATGCGTCAATGAGACGGCAGCTGGTGGATACTAGGATGGTACCTCTGAGGCCCAAAAGATTTCGCACTCGTCACAATTCTGAAGACGTAATCGCTCAGTCTAGGCCTGTTTGAAAATACTCAGGTGTATGCGTCGATGCTGAGAGATCATTCGATACCCTTCAGATGTGACAAGAGACTCTATTCCTTGGCAGAATATATCCCAATTATGGTGTTGTGCTGATGAAAGGGCAATATGGGATAGCGGCCGATTCTGATGGCCAAGAAAAGCTCGATCGCATCGGATGTTTTAATAGACGCTCAACAGCAGCCAACAACGCCACGGCCCCTTGTTCTTCTATCTGTTCCTACGCTCCGTCTGCGCCGTGTCTGCGTGGCATGCCACTACGAAGAAGCTCAGCAGCTATTGATAGTGAAATTGCGCTCATAGATGGTACTTATGAGCTCCCTCCTGACGTTTTGATTTCATAAACCCGCATACAGCGCAGATTGACCGAGTGCAACAGCGCGAACGCGACGTTCAACGTTTGCTGGACGATTTAACGCGACTACGGGACTCCCTCTGCGCCGATAGAAGCTCACTCTCTGAGCAGCGGAATATCTTAAGCGCGGAAAAGGTTCCCGTCAATTGGCTCCCATCAGAGATTTTGATGCACATCTTCATCCTCCACTCTGAGTCTCTGCTTGATGAAGTAAACCAGGAAGTCAAACCCGTGTCCTTGTATCATATGCCACCAGTTACACTATCACATGTCTCTACAAAATGGCGAAGTATTTGTCTGTCCACATCACGCTTGTGGTCCTGCATCTCCCATAGCAGCACCGACTTCTGCCAGGAGGCAGTAACGACGTTCTTGCAGCGCGCGAAAAATCACCCCCTTTCACTCTTGCTCCGGCCTCCGCCGCGTGATATTCACAGTCGTCAAAAACCTGACAATGCTGCTTCGCATGTCATTGCCGATCTTCGACCCTACTTTTCTCGGTTGGCGTCTGTCGTCTTTCGGTGTGAAAAAGCTATTGCAATAGAGGAGGTCGTCGGTATTATCAATGATCACACCTGCGATCTATCCGGTCTTCGGCGCCTGGCCCTAGCAATTGAAACCAGCAACCCCTACTTCCATCCTTCGTTATTGGGGACAAGGACCTCGTGGCATGCAAGCCACTCTGGTATTATGAGCAACCCTCGTAGATTCAATAGCTCATTGAAATGTTTAAGCTTACATCAGGTGAGCCATATTGAGTCAGGTCCCGTTATTGAGGGTTTATTATGATATCAGGTCCCCCTTTTCAACATACCACCTTTTTTCCTTTCAACGGTTGTTTCTTTGGAGCTTCACTATCCTTCATCAATGAACCATGCCATCACAGTTGGCCGTTATCTTGTGCGCTTGTCAGAGCTCAAAAGATTTCTCGCTTTCATGCCTCAGTTGACCAAATTACTACTATCGGACACCGTCCCCACCTTCGACATTGATGTGGGACCTATCCTCATAGAACCAGGAGAAATCTCAGAATCATTTTCTCCGCTTGGTGGCATTGTCGATCTACCTCGGCTGCAGAGCATTGACT
>JACXVL010000754.1:0-21527 GCA_014898675.1 Athelia sp. TMB | reverse complement strand
CTTTCTCTGACCACCACAATCAGACTCCATGGGCTGGCAAAAGACCTTCACATTGTCCAAGCGCTCGAAGGGCTGTCATCTTATTACCGATGAGGTCCTGAATCAGATTAAACTAGGCTTGAAAGATGTACAGGTACGCATAGCTGTTATACTAGTGAGGGATATAGGAAGAAACTCATAGCGCAGATCGGGATGTTATTTCTGTTTATGTAAGATCATCTCTCAAGTGACGTAGTTCTGCTGGCACTGACTATAACATAGCCAACACACATCTGCTGCTCTGACTATCAATGAGAATTTTGATAAGGGTTCGCGTTTGATCTGTCTTCGTGGCACGACCTTGCATATCTGACCTTGGCGACGTTGGCGTGCCAGATGTACGTAAAGGTCAGATATCCTATTAAACCGCTAAGACCCTTCTGAAGGATATGCAGACATGGATATGGCGCTTGATAACATCGTCCCAGAAAAGTTGGACTGGCTACATACAGACGAAGGGCCTGAGTATGTGACTTCATGTTATTTGACTGATTTGACTTTCTATTTTCTGACTTCATATCTCATCAAGCGACTCGTGGGTTCAACGTTACGCACGATGACAGCCCACCTTACTCATTTTTATTTTTATTTGCAAAATCAAGGGTGTCTCATACTAAGACTGCACTAATCGGCACATCGCTTTCAATTCCCATAACCAACGGGGAATTAAATCTTGGTACCTGGCAAGGTGACTGCAGATCAATATTCTGACTGTCTCCCATGTATTGATCCAGATTCAAGGTATATATTTAACGGAGTTTAGACATGTAGCACACTCAAGACGCATCGTGGCCACCATCATGCAAGTCGTTGCTCGAGCGCGATCAACATATTCTTGGCTAACCTGAATAACAGTTCGTAAACCTGTGATAGTTTGCTACGAGGCAGGGAGCCATCATGGATTGACACGGCAGAGACTTATTTGAGGGAATCGGACTCGCTATTTCAAACTCATGGCTTCTTTCCTCAAAATTCGAGGGAAATTCGTGTATCTCAAAGATCTTTACAATCGAAAATCGCTTCCATCTCCGTGCGCGGCGGGGGACTCGAAAATGTAGATTCATTCATGCAATGGCTGATATTGGAAGACTGACTTCCCCAGTGATCTGATTCCAGGCCTAGAGTAAACGAAATTACATTTGTCCCCATCGCCGGGTGATCATGAGCAATGCATATGTGCTGCATGAAGTTTACCCCAAGGTGGTAAATTGGCGAAACCAGTTCGGGAACAAAGGAAGTTTCAACATACTGATAAAATTGAGGCATCCCGAAGGTGGACTTGTGGCTGGCTTCTGCATCAAAAAGTGATTCGTGATTAAGTATCTACCTCGTATCCACCACCTCAATCATTCATGATCTCTCCGGAAGCCGGGATGAGAATGATTAGCGCGCTATATTTTCTCATGATCCTGAAGCATAACGATGATTATTATGAATATGTTTTGCGTTGGAAGTAATGGCCCTTGGTTAAACTCGGGAGGATGCGTGCAGGTGGCTGAGCAACCGTGTGAAAACCGGCATGACCGATACTGTCTCCGACGTGTGCCGCTCTCGGGGCTGTGGGCCAGCTCAATCTTGCTACTTAGCCTCCTCCACGCATTTCTTCAGTCAGCATACACGCCCTCCTCTGGTATACTTCGCGGAAATGCCAAAGGCGCCCTCAGCGGGCCCAAGCTCAAGCCGACCTTCTTTGCGAAGGAATCAGGTGAGATCGAGGCAGTTGGGTTTGAAGCGTGTTTTGACAATATCTGTCCAGGCTTGTCGATCCTGCCGAAAGCGTAAGCTTGTGAGTCCTCTCTGAATTAGCAAGTAATGGTACGGATTCACAATTCTCCACAGAAATGCGACGCGTCACGACCGCACTGTGGTACTTGTGTCAAGTGAGCATTAGCACCCATCTTCGCAACTCTGGCTGATTGAGGAGCAAAGACAATGGCAAGCTTTGATTAGCGTACCAGCACCTGTTGGATATGCGTTTGTGAACCTTCCTCTCTACATGAGTCGCACATTGACCTAAATTCAGGCATCCAACGGAACCCCAATGTTCCTACGACCCTGTGGAAGGCTTGACTCTTGCTCCAGAAACGGATCCTATGGACAGGATTAAGCAACTAGAGGATCAAATCAGTGAGTCTTGAACCCAAATGAGAGGTCAAAGTTGACTTACATTGAGTACAGCGCAGCTGAAAGGCAGGCTCTACGAGCGAGACGACGCCTTATCAAGGTCTATGTCTCCTGGCAGACAGACGTCAAACAACCACCCATATCTACGTCCCGGCTCAGCAGCATCGTCGGGAGCTGGCCGCCATACCCCCGACGTTTCGACCGGTGGCATAGCCCTTCCGAACAATTACAATTCAGGCAGCCCTGAATCTCGACTCCGCCTCTCCACTCGGAGTCCGGAGGTAACAACAAATAGTGCCAAAGAAACTGAGCCTTTCATGGATCTGCTATTCTCCGGGTGGAACCCTGATTTACCGGACCCCGCCGTTCTTGACCACTAGTATGTAACATTGTGCGCCTTGCCTTGATAATCCGTTCCTAACTTCCATTCAGCATAGACGTCTTCTTTCGGTGCGACCCTGTGCGTGAATTAGTATTGTGTCTGCTAAAATGCCGGCTGAATTCTGCTAATAGTGTGGCTCGCGAGTTTTGCATCGGCCGTCTTTCATGGCATCCATGCTTTTGCCTCCCAGAGACTCGGGCTTTCCACATTCTGCCATCTTGCACGCTATAGTAAGCTCGTTGTTTCGTCGCGCTTATTCCCTACTGAACTTTATTTGAAGTGTGCTTCGGCATCGCGTTGGTCCCCTCAGGATGTGATCACTCTACCGGACGGAACCCGCCGTGACCAGTTCGCAGAATATCACGCTGGTAAAACTCGGCAGTACATCGACAAGACCATGGCCACGGGCGAAGAGATTTTTTCTGTGATGCAAGCATGCATCATCCTCTCCTGGTACTTTTACCAAGAAGGGCGGTGGGTAGAAGTGTGGATATTTGCAGGTTTCCAGACGCGTGTCGCTGTTCCCCTCCGTTTGAACTACCCGGGCACATTCTCTACAAATGGCAATAACTCTCCTGGTGCATATCTCGCGCCACCTAAGGACCACAGAGACCTGGAGTCTCGAAGAAGGACCTGGTGGATGACCATCGTGTTTGACCGTATTGCCTCGGTTGGTGGATGGATTCATGCCGTCGACGAACGCGATCTGGGAACGGAGTTACCCTTGCGCAACGAAGATTTCGAGTCTGAGGTTAGTAAATGGGAAGTGATGATGAAATGTTGTTGTTGATCGCCCATTTCAGCAATTTGTGCCCAGCAATCCGCAAGACCTCGCTTCTGCGGATGTTTTTACCCGCCATCCACCCCAGTACACCGACCCATTTTTGCTGTCCATCAAGGCCGTTATGCTTTTTGGCAAGGTAACGGACTTTAACGTGCGAGGTAGCCTGCGCTCTGCATCTGCGCCTAGCAAGAACCAGAACCCATTCTTCCTTCCGGGTTTCGAGGAACTCGACAAGTTGGTGTCATCTGATTTTTTGGAAAGCTTGCCCCACATCTACAAGAACAACTACGGCGTCAGCGATCAGCCCACAGGCTCGGCATTGGATACTGACTTGTACATGGTTCATGTTATACCTCATGCGTACGCATTCTATATATGTCCAATAACCGCTGGCTCACGCTTCCCCCCAGGGCGACTATCACTTTGCACAATCCCTACCTAGACTTTACGGACTCCCAGTGTGTCTCAACGGCGAGATGTGTGAATTCTGCTCGCTCCATCTTGGCAGCCTACTACATGCTTTCCGCGACATCGCTCGACATTACAAGATTGCATCCTTTCGCCGTGGTACGTTACTGGCCCGTACTCTACTTTGTTTCTGCTAATAACTTGGATTCCAGATATGCTGGTACCTTGCAGCTGTGGTTCAGGTTCAGCTGTGTAAGTACTTTATCGAAATAGGTGACAACGAGCGTGAGTCAACGGTGTGGGGAGAAATTAATGTCCTCCGGTTTGCTATGCTCGAATATGGCAATCGATCGCCTATTGGCAGTGGGTCGCATATCTATTTTGTAGCTATGACTTTACTAACTTCCTCGAAGCTCGGCAAGAGCGACTCCTGCAAGGACTCATGAGAGAGATAGTGCGAATGACTGCTCAGAAGCAGCCTCTGGACATGGGTGTGCCTTTGTATCCCTTTTCACACGCCGGTGTCTTTGGGAAAGGCGCTCGAATCCAGGTGCCTGAGGGTGAAAGCACTCCGCCAGCCCCCCTCCCCCACAGTGCGCCGTATGGGAGCACTGCAGATTCCTCCAGCATGACCGCATCACACCGCTCACCTGCTATCTCCATGCCACCTCCCACTACGACTCCTCGACCAGTATCGTCTACTGGGTCATGGGCGCCACCCAAGGAAATGTCTACAAGCTCGCCACTGATGGCCAGTCGCTCGGCGGATGGCCGACTCATTCCTTAATGCCTCACATATGCACTGCTACATTCATATATTTTGTTTTTTTCGGACCGATCTCAATCGAATATCAGTTTGTTTATCTGCTATACCTACGCTCTCGGAATGATTTGATTCAAATGTCGATTTTTATTATTAGTATACATGTGCTCAAATGCCCTGAGGCACTCAGTGTAATAATGTACCGACCCCCGATGCGCTACTTCAGTCTGCACCCCTTCGTTCTTTTTCCAACATAGCGTCAAATTCCGCTTGTGCGAGAGCCCGTTCCTCCTCGGCTGTCTTTCCAGCTCGAGCGGTCTGAGAGTGTAGATCTGTTGCATCCCATACATCTGTATGTTGGATTGCAGGATTGCTCTTCTGCACATCAAACAAAGAAGACTCTGATGGTACACCTAATGAGTGTGGTGTGTGTTTTCGTTCAACATGTTAGAGGGACAGAGCACATGCCACTCACCTCGCTTTTTTATGAGGTTGATAGCATCGTCTTCGATGGACGAACCTTTGATAATCTCTCTATCTATTGCCTCTGCCCTCTTGTCTTTGACCAGTGCGGATAAACCACCTGAGAAGTGACAATGTGAGAAAAGGTGACAATATTTCGCACGTTTCATAGAGAGGTAGCACCTTCTCGCTCATACACCTTGTTGAAAGCTTTCAGGAAACCCTCTCGATCCTCGAGCGAGTTCTTGAAGTTTACATTCGCTTGAAGTTGCTTATACTGGCCATAGGCAACACCATTGAACAGCCCAAGGAAGCCCGCCAATGATGCTTTGCGAATTGGCCATCGTCGACGACGCATTGACACAAGCCCATACACCGACAAAGATGCAACTGCAGTGAATGTCACGCCATAGAAACCCTGTCCTAGATGTGTCAGCCAGAGGCACAGTAACTGAAAGACGTCGTCCGCGCAACACACACACAGGCAATCGACGCTGCTCTCCTGGATAGAAATCCACCGCTTTTTCGAAGTCCCCCACGGTTAGGGTACCGGCTGGCTCCAATTCCGGGCTGAGAAGTTGCTCAGTTTTGGCTCTTGTTGTAAAAGTTTGCTGAGCCCAGAGATGGCGAATGAGGCCTTTGTCAATTATGAGTGGCATGGTGAACTGGTGAGACTCGATGAGGCAGGCGCGTTGCGCGCGTCACTTGCATGACAGAATCATGGTGACAGCGGTACTACTGTCCTCGATCAAGCCAGAACGCGGCCCGAAACGGTCGAACCAATCTTTATGTATGACCTTCATGCCAATATTAATGACTTGACACCAACGTCTACCCTCTCAGCCCAACCGGGTTTATATACATATTGTCGTTATCCACCGATAACCGCGTGTCATAATATCTTCGATGGCATACATATGCGCAAAGCTGATACTATTCAAGAACCACTTCTGAATCCTGATAAGGTCTGGCTCACTCGGACCGGGGTATCAGTTCAAATTCAAAAATGCCTGTTGTTGCAAATGCGGATACAAGGTACGGTTCTTATATGCATATTTCTTGATCAACATCCATCGTGTGCACAAGCTCGGAGGTGCACTCGTGGTGGCGAGGATTGTATATTTCGGAGTGGCGGCGAGGCACATGCTAGTGGCAGACCGAGTGACAACTAAACGCCGTGATTATCTCTAAAGACAAGAAAATTGGCCCCTAGGAGAACTGTATCGTGTATCTGAGCAGCTGTGCTGCAGGTTCGAGATGCAGTATCTAGTGGCCTGCCGGGCTTTGCCACTGGCGTTGCAAGCACAAATCCAGCGGAGCCCCTCGGACAAAAGAGGGAAATAAATATGCACCACCTGAAGCTCGCGGCTGAGGTTATCACAGACATTTTTTTCATTGAGGGCATCGAGACGCCAGATTAAGTGGCGGAAATGGTCAAGGCACTCTCGCCAAAGCCTGTATATCTCTGTTGACTAGTGTTGTATAATGAGGCTGATTAGAATTTCTCTAATCTTTCATATTTATCAACTTAAATTCTGGAGGATTGACCTTCCTTTACTTCTAGAGAGGCCGTTGAATATTTGCATGCCAAAGTAGTAAGTAAGCTACGTTCTGTTCTCTTTTGTGCGACTGTGTCCATATAACCTGCATCCTTTTTGAAAATGATGGGTTTGCGGCGTAGAAGATAAGAATATACGTGCTGGAAGCACAGCTTTAGATATGGTATAAGTTGCTGTAGATAAGTGAATGAAAAGAACTGCATACATGGCAAATAGGTACTCACGAAAATAGCTGGAAACACACCCATCACCCAACCAGTTGCCCTCAAGAATTGCGACAGCGTCCGAACTCGGTCAGGATGTTGAAATAAATGTAGTGGGGGATGAGATGGTGCTCAATTTTGAGCTGTAACCTTTTTGAAAGTGTAGAGAACGCTACCGTATGGTAAGCTGCTTACGAACAAGCTTGTTGAAGGCTTGATGTTGAACCAAACGCTGGCGGCGGAATCCCAATTTGGCCACTACGCCACCTAGATAGGAAATTATTACATTCATCAACTAGTCGAGTTAGACGAGTCGCGAGCATTATGTAAATAGCCGACACTGCATTCGCCATGGCAATAACATTGAGGAAATCAAGTTTGTGCCTTCCTTCGTTCTGCTTCAAGCATCGCGTCAAACTGCGCTTGCTCCCTAGCTCGGTCGTTTTCGGCGGAGAAGGACGCCGCATCACTGGATCCTGCAATCTGACTCCTTTCGTGCCCTTGGCGCAGGGCATCCCACGAGGAGGACCGACCAGCATTACGTGCGTTGGCAGCGCGAATTTCATCCCACCGGTTGTGAGGGGCCAAGCTTTCAGTAACTTCTGGATTTCCAGATGCTGTCATGCATACATCGGCTGTCGTCAAGATGACTCATGAGTGTATGAGAGACTAACCTGGGATTTCGGAATCGATGAAGCGTGTGCTTTCATCTTCGTCAAAGGCCTCGCGGGGCCGTGACCGTGAAACAGGAACAGGACCGTTTAGTGTCGAGCTGACATGAGCCAAAGCTTGCTTGAAGCCCTGTTGATCTTCTAGAGAGCTGATGAAGTTCACATGTGCGCGTAAATTCAAGAAAAGCCCCAGTGAGGCCCCTCCGAGCCCTGCCAGCCCTCCAACAATGGTTGTTCTCCCGATCGGCCAGCGCTTGGGACGGAGGTTGCCAAAGCCGGCTGCAGCGACGGCGAATGCAAATCCGAGAACGCTCTAATTCGCCGTAGTTAGTCTCTCCTGAGATATGTAACTTCTTGAAGTGAGAACGAACCGGCCAGTATCTCTGAGAACCTGGCAGAAACTGCACTGCTCTCTCGAAATCATTATGGTTGAGTGATCGTTCAAGTTCTGGGGCCAGGAGATCTCTGGTACGTTCTTTCGTTGTGAACGTGGTCCGAATGAATGTCCAGGTGATCGGTCCGGTTGCGTCGGTGGGAGGCATGTACTCTCAAAGGCGGTGAGGGTTTTACTAACGATGACAGTCGTTTCCGGAGGCATGGTTGACGCGCGAGACAAGAGCATCTGAGTCCGGCCGTGGCATCTCTCACTGGCTCTTCTTCATTCTTTCTCTTTCGCCGTGCTTGCACGTCTGGATTCTCACATGACCGCGCCTTTCGTTGATGACCACAAACCGTTGCCCATGGTTGAGAAGTTTGAGAAACTACCGCCGCCTCCCCCCCAAGCTGACTACCAAGAACCGGACTATGTTCCACCACGCCCACCTCCCAAGATAACTTCTGATTCTAACGGCGGACCGCACAATCTCTTACCTCCGATTCCTACAATGGCATCGATCGGTGATTTAGATGATAGTGCGTATCCAATAAAGGCCTCTTCGCCCGTCGATCTGATCGCCACCATAGCTCTCAATGTTCCTCTAACCTCGATTGCATCGTCCGCACCGCCATCACCTTCACCTGAGAGCAAGCCCAAGAAGTCAAACCCACTGATTGATCTGATAGAAACAGAGAAACTTTACGTCGACCAGTTGACTGGTGTCATTCGCGTACGCGCAGCTTTTAATTGCTCAGTTTCAACGCGTCTGATATAGTGCACCTTTCAGAAAGTAGCCGCTGCCTGGTCAAGGTCAAATCTGCCACCTAGGGAGCTGGATACTATGTTTCGAAGTGTGGAGAGTGTATACAAAGCCAATCGGTCATTGCTCTCCGTATGTCCCCCATTTAACCCCACCGGGCCGCGCTGACTTCTTCTATAGAGGTTGAAGGACATAGGCAGTAATCCCTCGTCACCCAAGGCACTGGGAGATCTTCTCATGAGATGGGTACGTTCAGTTCCCTTCCTGGCGTTCAATGACCGACCGCGCATTCTTGCCAATCCTGCAGATCGATGATCTCGAGGCCCCATACACAGCCTACTGTGACAAATACTGCGCAGGCTTTGATATATGGGAGCCTATAGTGAACAACGCGCGACTACCAAAGGTACTCGCAACCTTCTCAGCCGCATCCCCTCCCCCTCCGTCCGCTGTACCTCCTCCAGAGTCTGGCGAGCCCCCGCTCTGGACATTAGACGCGTTATTTCTCCTGCCGAAAGGCAGGCTCAAATACTACAAGAAATTGTACAGCAGGCTGTTGAAGAGCACAACTCCCGGCCGAAGCGACCATAGACTTCTGATCGGCGCTCTTGATAAACTCGACAGATTAATGGCAACTTTAGAAGCGAGGGGTGACATACAAGTCTCGACTCTTGCACTTGCGCCTCCCGCTTCTTCTCCTGCAGCGGCGGATGCTCCCGCTCCTTCCCCTGTTGCCCTCGACATTCCCTCTCCCCCAACGTCAGTCCCTACCACCCCGCCAGTCGAGCCAACGCCTCCACCCCCTCCCCCGCCTCCGATGGCCGAGGAAGAGTCGGTGATAGAAACGAGGACCCAGAGCGAGCCTTCGCAGCCGAACGAGGGTTCTCCATCGCCGGCTGCACAACGTCCACCTCGAGAGCGTGGTCCCGCCTCGGCCAGCGTCGCAAGCAGCTTCACGCAAGCTAGCAGTAATACTAGCGGGTAGGCTGGCATCATCAGAATCAAACGACTTCAACTGACAATTCGTTTAGCGAGCGATTCTCGAGAGAGACCGCGTCAACATCCTTGAATCGGGCGTCTACCCAGACGATTTCCCAACCGATATCTGATCTCGAGAGGCGGCTTTCAACCACACGAACGCTTGATATCTTCACCATGACGCCGAAAGCTGTGCGACTCCAAATGGCGCCACCTTCGCTCACCTTCCTGCGTGAGATGCGGTATTCTGAAGACGTTGTCATTCGCGTGACGCCTCGGGCGACGGGTGAGGAAGTCGTGCATAGACAAGGCCATGTATTCATCCTCTCCGACCTATTCTTGGTTTGTGAGAGAATGAGTGCTGAGGAGAGAAATCAAGCCGGAGGTAATGATGGCCCTGATATGTGGTTGTTGTATCCGCCGTTGGCGGGTAAGGTCCTTCGAGTATCAGAGGGTGAACAAGGTCACGAAAATCGACGATATTCCATCCAGTGCATAAGCTGACATATAACAACAGATGACATCTTGCAAGTAATGATCATGAGGAAAGAGACGTTATTTATCCAAGCGAAATCGCCCACCGCTCGCGATAATCTGATTTCGGAGTTCAAAGAGTGCATTTCATTTGCGACTTCCTGTGAGTTAGTTGTTCAATTCCCGCTGTTTTGCGTTAACCCTTCCCCGTAGTGCCACCACCGTCCAAGGACGCACCCCCACCATTACCTCCGCTTCCTGGCATGCAGAGATCACCTTCTGCGCCTCTTCCTTCTCCTGGACGAGATTCGGATGCGCCTCCGGTGCCATCTCGAGTCAGCGGAAGTAGCGAATTTGTTAGCCCTCCTCCCAGTGCCAGGTCGTCATCCAGTGGTCCCAACACTCATCAGTCTAACGATTTCATGTCGGGACCTCGTCGCTTTGATTCGCGCAGCCAAAGTAGTTCGCCTTTTAGACAAGACTCGGCTCCAACTTCGCCGCCCAGTGGCTTCACATCTCCTGAGGCCCAATCACAACGTGGTCCAGGGCGAGTGCCCTCTCTACAAGATCCACTACCGGGACCTATGTATCCCACACGAAGCGCCGCTTCACAGGGCTTTCTACCGCAGGGCCCTCCTGGTCCGATGTCCCCGAATGGGCGACAGCCCAACCTACAGGGCCCTGCACGACAGGGTCCGCCAGGTCAAGGGCCACCACCTCCCGGTTCGCTTGGTCAAATGCAACAGCCCAATGGGCGACAGCCAATGGGCATGGCAGGTGGAGATCCGTCAATGCGGCCAGGTCCCGGTGGGCCAAATTTCAATATGGGAAGAGGAGGTCCTCCCATGGGATACAACCCGAACCAACCACCACCTCAAGCACCCTTCCAAAATCAACATCCGCCCAACTCGCCGATGCAAGGTCGTTTCGGTACCCCTCAAGGAAGTCCTGGTCCGCAGTCAGGGTGGCCAGGCCGAGGTGGCCCCGGCCCCCAGCAAGGAGGACCGGGCGCTCAACAAGGTGGACCAGGCTGGCCAGGTCCTCAATCAGGTGGACCGGGGCCTCAGCCAGGGTGGCCAGGTCCTCAATCAGGCGGACCGGGAGCTCCGCCAGGTTGGCCAGGTTCTCAGCAGGGTGGTCCAAATCCTCAATATCAGGGTGGCATACGACAGAGTCCATCTTCCCGGTCATTGAATGCGCAGTACGAGCAAGGTCCGCCTCAAGGGAGGCCGCCCATGCCACCAATGGCCCAAGGTGGTCCAAGTCATTCCGGGCCTCCCCCAGGGAGAGCATCTTCGTCTGGATCGCTACATGCTCCTCAACCCCGCACGTTACTTCCATCCATGTTGCAAGCTCAGTCACTTCCAGGCTCTCGCGCACCATCTTTCAACGAACCAAGTCCCCCGGACTCGCCTGTCGAGGAAACGCCAACACTTCCAGCTGGCCCAGTGACATCTTCCATCACCGCTCAAATGAAATGCAAAGTCTTCCTAAAGCGAGAGCATTCTCAGTGGAAGTCACTTGGTTCTGCTAAACTGAAGCTTTATCGCGAGAATCCTACCAATGTCAAGCAATTAGTGGTAGAGGCGGATGATCGCCACAATTCCGTACTCATCTCCACTATTGTTCTTACGGATGGTGTTGAGAGGGTGGGAAAGACGGGAGTTGCAGTCGAGCTAAGTGACAAAGGAGCGCGAACGGGCATCATCTACATGATTCAATTGCGGAATGAGCAATCTGCAGGAGGTCTATTTGACAGTTTGCTAGCCGGTTCCGACAGAATGCACTGAACTAGGGAGGGCCACTAATCTGCGGGTTTTGTGTGTCGCGAGAAAACAGTACATCCTTTCACCATGCATTTTACTTTAACTTATCTGTGACACATTTGCCACAACCTCAATCTTCTAATATTGCACTTCTGGTCATATCATGGACATTTGCTCATTTGAATCAGGCTCGTTCTATTCTAGTCTTGTCTACTCTAGTAAAATTTCTGCGCAGAGGGAAATGTGATCACTACCACAAACACCCTTGCGAGGAAGACCTGGCTCTAGATCCTTCGTTTTGTGCGGTTCGGCGAACCCAATAACCTTAGAATGCCCACCAGTTGGCTCTAGAATGAAAATATAATCTGTAGAAATGTTAATATATGATCAAGAGCTTTCGTCTACGATCGCACCGAGTACAGCCTTCCAGAAATGTGTGTAGCTGGTCCATTGAGGTTCATTGGCTCCTCGATGAGCAGGATCGATGTCAACGATGTCACCGTAAGTTGGCACACTAGGGACCATCGTTTGCAACTTTGATAGACCCTCTTCATAAGCACTATGCACAGGGTTGGCAAATAGCGTGGCAAATTCGGAATTGGTCAGCAGGCCATCTGAGGGTCTGGCTGGTCGAGCATTCGTGATCACTCTGTCAGGATCGGACTCCTCGCCGCCTTCGCCCTCCACGTCATCTCCGGGTAATTTTTTGGAAGCAGGTGGTACGGTAGGGTCGCGGGATCGATGAACTACGCGTGAAGGGGCTATCCGTTCTTCTTGCGCCGCAAGCAATGAGTCGCCTACGAGCAAAGAGTAAGCGGGATCGTCCGGTCCAAAATTGAAATCTGAAATGTTTCGATTGAGTGACGATCTATACTGGAAGCAAATAGCACTACCTCCGCTAATTATGCATGGCCAATCCTTGTGGCCAATGACATCACGAAATTTGACAACTTCACGAACAAGGATGCCTGCCTGTCTGATATACAGTCTATCATGGCATCCTGGTGATTTTACTGAAATAGATTACCTTGCTCTCTCATAAGTATACCTAGCAGCTGTGAGTATAGATACAAATAAAAATATTTAAATATCTACCTGGGATGCCAGAAAAGATGGGTGGTAGCGACAATAATTCCCTTATTCAGTGCAAGTGCAGTGTCTTCAAGTCCTTTAAGCGCGACCATGAATCCGATATTTCTTGTTTTAAAGCTGGATCCTATCCGAGTGTGTTCTTCACCGTCTGATCGAATCTCTTCATTGTCGTAGTACACCACCTTATCAGCCACCTTTCCGAACTTTTCTCGATTAAAAGCAATGAGGCAGCCGTGTTTCTTCTGTGGGCCCGATCCATATGCGTGTTTATGGCCTGCTCCATCAAGGACTGGTAGGAGTTTTTCCAGTCTGTCCACTTCTTGCATGCATGCTATGTCAGCCTTATGCGCCAAAATTTCGTTGTATATCATGTGTTCGCGTTGCGAAGCCTTCAGAGTCACTAGTGGGGAATAATTCACGGCCTTTGATGATAGAGGGAAATCGGAAGGTAAATCATTCGAAGGAGAATCCGGCACGCACGCACGAGGATTTGAGCAAGCAGCTACAGAATCATCAATGCCCAGGCTTTCGGAGATTGTCACTGCGCACTGACGTTCCATGTCATAATTTTGACGCGCATGCTATTGATCAATGGTTCAGGTGTAGGCAAATCAATCCACTTTCGTGGCAGGATAAGACCCTTGGTATCATCGACAACTGGAGAAGCTTTGGGTTTTCCAGCGGTGGCTAATTGTGCTCGTTTCGCTCTTTTCTGCTCTGCTCGGGCGATCTGCTCGGGAGTAGGTTGATAGGGCTTAGACATGGCACGTAATGCAGGAAGGACCGTGCCTCGGATGAGGGGAGAACGAGAAGCCACGCTGGTCGCGGTGTTACTAATCGGAGCGCCAGGTCTTGCCACATTCCGTCCCTAGGCCTGTTACCCACTCTACTCTTTCATATTGCCTCTGGTGGTCAGTTCCCTGGATGCTGAAGTTGCTGTCGACATTCCGTGGCCGTACATGCAGTCCTAGCATCCTTTTAAAACCTAGGACAAGGTTGTTTGCGACACATGGCCGTGACACCCATTCTGCTGTAAAACCACATGTTCCAGGTTCCGCGCCGAGTCTTTCGAGCAGTCCTGCCACACTCAAACCATTCGCTAAACCACGCATCGACAACGCAATGGCTACACAGAATAGCGGAGTGACCGAGACTTTTGGCAACTTCGATCTCCTCAAACGTGTCAAGCTGGATTATACGGATGTTGTGGTGTCGAAATGGCAGAGTAGAGTGACTGGTCTGAGCGTTGTGCATCTAGATTTTGAAGGTCAGTGACGATGCATCATCTATCATTTGCACCGCTGATCCAACAATGTACACTATCAGCACCTCTCGTCAATGGTTATTTTGTCGTTGGCACCGAAAGTAAGCTCAGTTATGTGTACTCACGTCGCTGAGCTAACGAGATCAGTCTTCGACGACAGCGGTTGCCCCCATACTTTAGAACAGTAAGATCCATATCCTGTCCAACCAAACTCGACTCTCATTATAACCCTAAAGCTTGGTATTCATGGGATCGGAAAAGTACCCGTATAAAGGCATTATCGATCATCTCGCAAATCGTGGCTTTTCCAATGGGACCAACGCATGGACGGACACCGATCACACGGCTTATACTGCATCTACTGCAGGCGAGCAGGGATTCCTGCAGTTACTGCCGATCTACGTGGACCATATTCTTTATCCAACAAGTACCCAGGCAGCTTTTGTGACGGAGGTGTGTATCACAGCCTGTTTCATGCATTTTGGCTTACATGCTCTTGCAGGTTCATCATATTGATCCCAAAGGTGAAGATTCCGGCGTAGTTTACAGCGAAATGCAAGGTCGTGAGAACACTTCAGGGGATCTCATGGGCCTCCGGTGCGTTGCTTCAGCTTGGCTATTTTCGAACAGCTGGGATCTGATATCTTTGACAATACAGCATGCAGCAGTTGATCAACCCTAAGGGAAGCGCATACAGGAGCGAGACTGGCGGATTGATGGAGGCACTGCGCGTTCTGACCGTTGAACAAAGTTCGTCCGTGACCATCTCACACAACCAACTTGCTGATATTACATATCCAGTACGGGAGTATCATAAGACATACTATGTCCCACACAATCTCTCCTTGATTGTGACCGGTAAACTTTCCAGCGGTACAAGCTCACTGCTTTCCGTGGTTCAAGAGCAAATTGAGCCAAATATCATCGCTCATGGTCAGAACCATGGCCCTCGTCCCGATGGTTGGAAGCGACCTTTTGTTGAAACTGCGAGCGCAAAACGGAAACCTATTCCCAAGACTTTGAAGGAGACGGTGGAGTTTCCAGAGAAAGATGAAAGCATGGGCGAGTTGGCAATCTCGTACATGGGTCCTCCTCCTGGCGAGTTTTTGGAACAAAAGGTATAGTTTAGTGTGATCTTTCCCACTACACACCGATTAACTGATCTGCAATTTCAGGCCATTGAGTTATTGGGCACCTACATGACCTCCTCTGCTGTAGCTCCATTGAACAAGGAGTACGTGGAAATTGAAGAGCCTTTTTGGTATGTATTATCTTCTTATCTACATGAGGGATCCATTTAAAGAGTTTTTCCCTCGAAGCTCGTATATCTTCTTCAGTGAAGACTCACGAGCGACTCTGGGCGATCTCACAATTTACATAGGCTCTGTCCCTACTGAACACCTGGACACATTTGATGTGAAGTTGAAGGCTAGCTTTGAACGCCTTGTCAAGGAAGGCATGGATATGGACAGAATGAAAATGGTTATCAGCCGCGAAGAACGTCAAGTAAGCTGTCGAGATTACTAGCTGGTCAATTTTGCCTAACAAAGCTCTGCAGCTGCGTAGCCGGCTTGAATCATCCAAAGCCGATCTATTTTCAGGCGTCATGATTGATCAATTCTTGTATGGATCTCCAAATGGCTCTGACATCGTGGATGCCATGGATGAATTTGGCCGCTACACCGTGCTTAAGGGTTGGTCAAGCAAGCAATGGACCGATACTTTGAAAAAGTATGCATCATCACCCGGAATAGCTTTTCTTTCTGACACTGGCACAGATACTTCATTGATCCTGCTTATGTCGTTATTCGCGGCAAACCGTCCGCGAGCTTGGCGGATAAGCTAGAGCAAACGGAGAAAGCTCGAGTTGCAGCGCAGGTCAAGAAGCTAGGTCCCGAAGGACTTGCTGAAGTCACCAAGAAGTTGGGGGATGCGAAAGCTCAACACGACAAGCCTATTCCCACTGAGGTTCTTACCGCCTTCCCAGTGCCGGATGTGAAGAGTATATCATGGATATCAGTACAAAGTCTTCAGGAGCCGGGCAAAGGACGAGTGCCCAGTGCACAGCAAACCGTCCAATCTGACCTTGCAAAGCACGTGCAATCTGATGGGACACCTTTGCCATTCTTTGTGGAGTATGATCATGTGAAGGTATGTCAATGATTACCAACATTTCTGGCCTGAAAAATGGTCTGATAAAGATGACACAGTCGGATTTCGTGAATGTCCATGCACTATTTTCTCTAGCCAAGGTACCGAACCGGCTCCGTCCGTAAGTCCGCCTCCCATCTCGAGACATTTTCAAACTGAATAGTTGCACCAGCCACATCTCAGCCTACCTATCGACAGTTTTCTCCCTCCCTGTCACTCGGCAATCCGGAGAACGGTTATCTCATGAGCAGGTCATCAACAAGCTTGACGATGAGACCGTCTCTTATGAAGCCGATCTGGGAATCAACGGTGGATTCGCCGAGAACCTGCGCATAAGTATCAAGGTTGAGACGGGAATGTATGAGACCGCTATCGCTTGGCTAAGGGATCTCATTTACGGTAGTGAATTCAATAAGGAGAGGCAAGCTACGCCGCCTTGCACGCTATATACTCTTTTCTAACATTTTTTAGGTTACAAGTTAACCTCGCGAAAATTCAACAATCCCTACCAGAACTGAAGCGTGATGGCAACAATGTTCTTTCCTCTCTCTGGGCCGACTTACTATACGCAGAAAACTCGACTTCTCGTGCCGGGGGAATTTTGCCACAGACGGATTTCATTCCCAAACTTATCCAGGACCTTCAGGAGAAGCCCGATGAGGTCATTGCCGACTTCAACCAGTTGAGGAAGTACAGTGAGTTTTATTTCTCCGCCCGTTACAACAATGGGAGTTAAGCAGCTTTCAGTCACGGATCCGTCAGGTATCCGGATATCTGTAACTGGAAACGTGCTCGATGTGCCGAACCCTCGGAGTACTTGGGACAAGTCCTTTGGCAAAATGATACCAGTAAGCATGTTGTATCCCGACCCGCCGATTCGCTATATTGACGAGGCTTAGGAAATTCCCCTGGCACCTGTTCTACTAGCATCAGAGACCCTGAACGAGCTTGGGAAAAACCCAGTCAAGAAGGTCAGAATAACATTGCACGCTTAGCCACGACGATTGCTGACTCTGTTGTAGTCGGTTGTTCTCAGTTTGCCCACCATCGAAAGCACATATGTCAATCATACTACTATGGGTATCCAAGGATTCACGAACCCTGAGTCTCCTGCCTTGACAGTGGCTTTGGAAGCTCTTAATGCCACCGAAGGCTATCTCTGGGTACGCGTTTTTCCTCGAAATTTCAGACCACTGCTGATATTGGCATTAGCGCTCCATTCGTGGTTCGGGCCTCGCATACGGAGCTTCCATCAGTCCTGACCGGGAAACCGGACTTTTGACCTTTTCTTTATACCGTGTACGCATTCTTGAAAAATCAGGCTTATGTTCTCAAAATCTCAAGCCCTTCCCAGAGCTCTAACAGCATAGAGGCTTATAAAGAGGCAGAGAAAGTCGTGAAAGGCATCGTCGATGGCTCGGTACGTGGTAATCTTGCTTATCAATATTGCCGTCCTCATCTTGGTTTCAGATACCACTCGAGAGCACAACACTCGATGCCGCAAAAAGTAGCATCGTGTACGCAGTGACCAAGGGAGTTTCCACCGCAGGACGCGCAGTACGTACCACACGCATGGTTTTTGTCAGCAAAATCTGATCCATATCATCCAAAGGCGATAGCATCCTTCACTAACCAAGCAATCAAGGGCGTCTCACAAAATTACAACGTTGAGATGCTTGAGAAATACCAAGGGATCACAAAGGACCAGGTCATTGCCGCGCTCAAGAAACATGTCCTGCCTGTGTTCGATCCTCGGACCTCTGTTGCAGTTGTTGTTACCGCACCAACCAAGGCTGATTCTATAGCTGAGGAGCTTAAGAGCGCTGGCTTCTTAGTCGAGCAACGGAACCTCGAAATTGATCCAGAAGAGTTGGAAGAAGGTTCGGAGAGTGGCAGCGAGTGTGGAAGCTCCTGCGACAGTCATGATGGGCGGTAATCACTTTAGACTATTATCTGTATCACGTTAATATACACCCCTCTGGCAATACGTCTCAGCTACTCGGCGGTTTGTCGTGGGCATCGGGGGTCCCAGTGGGGCTGCTCCCATCAAGGACTTCGATCATCTTCTCATTGGCTTGTCCGGGCTTCAATTCCACGTCTTTGAGGAAGTCATTGTCCACGATGAAGCGAATGGCCTGGGAAAGGTTGGACACCGTTATGCGTATTTCTGGCAGCAGAAGCTAATACCTGGCTAAGAAAACAACACAAGTTGATAAAATAAAAGCTCACATTACGCAAAAGGGTCGGCCTGGAGGCAAAAGGGTTGTAGGGTCCTTTTTTTGGCTGAGGAGGACGCGGCTTGTTAAGTGGTCTAACTTCCCGAGTCGGCATGCCTCGGTGCGGCGCAGGAGTCTCGATTGCAATTTCTGGCGGTTTCAATTCGTCTTCGCCAGAAGAGGTGTGGTCAACTACAGCTTGTGATTTTGAGGTCACAATTTCAGGAGGCGCGTCGTCGTCTGAAGAGCCTTCATTGTCCACCTCGGCAGGTGTCCCAACGGCAGTAGCGCCTGGTGGAACATTGCCCGTAGCAAACGAGCTGCCAGGACCTCCTCTCCCCCTGCCTCTCCATCCGCTGTCTGTGCCCCTGCCCCTGTCTGTGCCCCTGCCCCTTCCTGTGCCCCTTCCCCCTCTTTCAACTCCCGGCTCATGCTCGCCGTCCACCTTCCGCCTCTTGCCACGCGAGAACGCAGGATCGCGAACGTCAATTTGCCCACGCGCAATAGCCTCGTCCAGTTTGCGCTTTTTGTCCTCGACGCGGCCCGCACTTGGCCAGCGCCGCTTTCGCTCGGCGATCCATGCTGCAAGCGTCTCTGGGTCGTCGAGATTGACCGTCGTGCCCTGAATCGGGATCGGTTTCCTGGCGCGACACAATTCCAACTTTAGCATCAGGAAACAGCAGCATAAAGAGACGGGACAGACCCTTTCAGGCTAGGATCGGCATCCCAGTCCGGCTTCTTCTTCCTCTGATCCCAGTCGGGCGGGTATATGAGATGACGGTCCATCATGTGAATCTCGAGCGACTTGGGTGACCCCGTGAATGCGCAGCTTGGGTATGTGCACCGGCCGGTGCCATACTGGTACCAGCTGCCCTGCGACGCTGCAGGTTTGCGCGCATGCTGCGTCTGTGCATACGCATTGTACTGATCGCCTTGCGAGGATGAGGCCCCGGCCATGCTAGGAGAGTACGTAGATGAGAGGGTGTAGCCTCCTTCAGTTGTGCCTGGCCATTGCGCATTCGCTTGCTGCTGATAGGCCTGTGCGTAATGCGAGGAGACATAGCCTGCAGTGTAGGTGTGCGCATACGGATTTGACAAGGCAGCATTTATCGCCTGAGCCGCTGAAGACCCTACATTGGCCCCAGAGAACGAGCCATGTTGTGGATGTGCGTGTGGAGGAGCTGGAAGAGAAGATGGTCTGGCAGGTAGACCTCGTCGTGGTTGCATCTTGTTGCATGTAACGATTAGTATTCTGGCCAATTTTTTGCAGGTCAGCGCCAGTGATCGAGACGCGACGATCACGTGTGGAAGTAAAACACTCGCGATGGCATTTACAGTAGCATGATGCGCAATAGCTACGACAACAACATGATAATCATATACATACTTTTCGTAGGTCGGGTGTGGCAACAGATGGTAAGTGCAGTATGAACGTTCGACAAGGCCAAAGGGGTTGCCCTCGACATGATTGTACGTGGTAAGATGGTGAGGTGGGATGTGTTTGTTAGGTAATGAGTGAACGAGCAATCAGCGAGGGAAGTTCGTGTCAAATTTTAAACATTCAAGTGGAGGAAGATCGAGTCGAAGAAGACAAGAATGTTGTTGTGGGGAGCGAAAATAGTGAGGAGGGTGCAAGCGTCCAGCGTCGAGGCCCAAATCCAATTAAGAACTAGCCATGGGAGTGCGATTACTCCTGCTGCTCAGACTGTTGCTCCCTCCCGACCCTCCTCTCTTTTTCGCTCTCCAGCTGGTTGTAAAGCAAGAAGAGTGCCTTCTCGTTCGCCTCCGGTGTGCCAACGATCGTAAACATGCGCTCACCCGTCTCATCGTGCGGGGCCTTGGCAATGGAGATCTTGGACCCCGACAAACGACGAATCTCGGTGATCTTGGTCCCGCTGCGGCCAATAATGCAGCCTACCATGTCGGACGGAATGGAGATGTTCTGCGTCCGCAGATTGGTTGGCTGGACGTTAGCTGACGCAGCCGCAGCATCGTCAGCAGGGGGGTATGGCGGGGGCGAATTGGAGGCGCGAGGGCCGGCGTTGCGTCTCCCACCACCGACATTCCCATTATGATTCCTCTCCCCAGCAGAACCATACGGTGGAGGACCACCTCGGCGTCTATCTCCGCCGCCAGAGCGTTCCTCGCCCGTTCCGGGATGGAAGAGCACGGTCCCGAGGCCACGCTCCCAATCTTCGAGGAGACACTTGCCGATCTCCTCGATGGCACGGCCAATAGATTCAGGGGCGCCTTGCACCTCGACGATGCGCTCGGTAGACTGAGGCAGCATATCCTTGGACGCGACCATACGCGCGCCCGAGCCGTCTTGAATGGCTTTGATTTTGAGCCCATTGCGACCGATGATGGTGCCCATCAGATTGTGCGAGATGAGCAATCGGATCGAGGTGTGCGAAGATGGAGGGGAGGAGGTGATCGGGGATGATGGCGCCGAGCTGACGAGCTGCGTAATGATCAGGGTGTACGCCTGTATGCGCAATCATTGTTAGATAATAATCTTGAGAAATACATCTGCACTTGCCTTAGCGACACCCTCCACAGGCCCGGTGACGGTGAGAACGCGCTCATGCACGCCTGGGATGACCTTGCTGACACCGGCCTTGACCCCAGTCTGCTCACGGAGGTCTGCGACGTTCTTGCCCGCTTTGCCGATGATGATGCCGGCCTCTTTGGTACTAACGAGTGCACGCAGAGTCAGAGTGTCCTGGGGAGAAGGGGAGGGAGAGCGCGACTGCGCGCCGGGAGAGCCTACAGTATGCAGCGTAAGAAAATCTGAGGGAGCCGAAATGCTGCGGATGCTTACCAGACCGGGTGGGAGATGCGTCGGCCATGGGAGGGGGGGAGTTCGAGAGGGGTGAGGAAGGGGGGAAGAGGGGGTAGGGGAGGGGGGAGGAGAGAGGAAGTGGGAGGATGCGAGGAAGATGGTAAGAGGGTAAGAAGGATGAAACGCCTCCGTTCACGAGGCGCGTCGTACTCGCACGCTCGCGGCCATATAACTTGCTTACAGCGCTCACTCTGTCATCTGCGGGTCATAATT